>PYXC01001672.1:682500-692500 GCA_015244755.2 Tenualosa ilisha
TAATGCTGTCCACTCTTCACGTGGGACTATTCCAGCTCACTGGCCCCCTTGTGTGCTAAGTCCTTCACCTGACCTGCCTGCGTCCGGTTGGCTCAGAATGGTCAGATGTCCATACTAGCCACTGAGGCGTGGGCATGGCTAACAGGGTATGACTGCAGCACAGGACGCCTTTATTTCAGGAGCTGTGATGTAAAGCCTTCATACTGACTTATCTCAGTGGGACAAGATGCCTTTTCACACGCTTTCATACTGCTATCTATCTGTGTGTGTGTGTGTGTGTGTGTGTGTGTCATGGGAAGCTCTTCCATACTGCTGTCTGTGTGGTGTGTGTGTGTGTGTGTGTGTGTCATGGGAAGCTCTTCCATACTGCTGTCTGTGTGGTGTGTGTGTGTGTGTGTGTGTGTGTGTGTGTGTGTGTGTGTGGTGTGTCATGGGAGGCTCTTCCATACTGCTATCTGTGTGTGTGTTGCGTGTTTAATCACTTGAGTTACTTCCCCACCTGAAGTGATCTCTGGCAAACAGAGGCAGCTTTGAGCTGCGGCTGAGGACATTTGCAAATGTAATCTACCCAAATGGCTGCTGATCATTAAAGTCTGACTGCAGTTTCCTGCTCCAGTAGTAGAGGTTTGACTGGACTGGTAAGAATGAGAACGTAACTCCTCTTTCTCTCATCCTCTTTCTCCTCCTGCTTTCTATCTCTACTCTTCTTTCTTCCTCTTCCTCCCATTTCTGAACTTCTGTGTCTGCCTCTCTCCTTTCCTCTTCCCTACTTTCCTCCTTTCTTCCTCTTCCTCTCTCCATCCTCTCTTACTTTCTCCTTGTTTTCCCCATCTCCCCAACTTCTTTCACCTCCACCTCTCTAACCTCTCCTCCTTCTCTCTCTTGCTGTTCTCTTTCTCCCCCGCTCCCTGTTTTTCTCTATTGCTGTTCTGTCCCCCCCCTCCACGCACACACACACTCTTCCCTGGTGCAGAAGCTGCGTGAGCAGCAGAAGGCGGTGCGTGAGAGTCACGGGCCCAACATGAAGCAGGTGAAGATGTGGAAGGACCTGGAGCAGCTGATGGAGTGCAAGCGCCAGTGCTTCCTGCGCGCCCAGAGCCAGGCCTCCGTCGGACAGGTCATCCAAGAGGCAGGGGAGGACCGCCTGGTTCTCTGAGCACAGCTCCAATCCCCCCACCACCCACCCCAACACACACACACACACACACACACACAAATGGACAGGTCACCAGGAGCCCAGGGAGGACCACCTGGTGCTGAGTGCAGTGTGCACACACACGCACAAGTCATCCAGGAGGCCGGGAAGCCCACACAGCCAACACACACACACTGACAAGTCATCCAAGAGGCCGGAAAGCACACACACACACACACACGCCCGGGACCAGGGCTGAGGTGCGGTAGTGGGGGGTGTATGAGGGCTGTGGCCCGTCACCAGCTCCACACACATTAACATGGCCTCTGATTTATTTGTCTGTTCCAATCCACTCCATCCACTCTTGATTGTGTTCAGACAAAGTATAATCAGTGTCCCGTCTCAGTGCCATGTTGAACACAGTCCCCCCACTGCAGTGGTGTCGGTACGCGTGAGCGAGGGGAGGAAAGGGCGGGGAAAGAAAGCTTTTTTTTATCGGGTGTCTGGAGAGCGCTTCCGGATGGATACAACCGAGGTGGCACATGAAGCCCAGACGGGTAGAGGCCGTCTCTCGAGGTGTCGGACGGATAAGTGGGTTAACCCTTTGCATGCCGCTCACCTCTGGCCTGTCTGCCTTTTGCACACACACTCACACACACACAGACACACATATCTGTAAGAGCAGCGCTGCAGTGGCTGTCTCTCCAGATAACGGGCAACTAAGTGTTACATGTGCGGAGCGGTACGAAGCGGAGCCCAGCAGAGCAGCCGGCTATTTTGGGACACAACAGTGATGACCTTGGAAAGGGGAGCTGTCCAATTTTGGAATTTGGCGGGACTCTGGGTTTGAGGAAGTGTGGCCCTGGGCCTGGAGACTGCATACACACACACACACACACACACACATATATATGAATGTTCTGTATGTTATCAGTTATCAAATAAAGAGCTCCTCAGTCTCCTATATGCATTAGTGCCATGACTTATTCATTCCCTAGTGCCAAAACTGCAGACCTATTAATAACTGTCTATATTTTAATTCTCCTTTTAATTCACTGCTTTGAAGTAGAGAAGGTTATCACTTGCATACAGAAGCATGTTTTAATTTACTGCCTCAGCGTTTTGTGATGGAGTGAATATTTGGGCTCTTGATTTTACAGGCTCTTCATTCGTTTCATTATCATTTTCTTACAAATAAATGCGCATTTTATGTTAAAATTAATTTATTTATGCTATTACATCATTTTGTGATTCATCTCCTCTATGATGACAATGCAGATAAAAGTGTCTCTTCACTGTCATAACAAGGATTTTCGCAGCTCTGCTTAGAGAACGACTGTCTTTGTCAAAAGCGAGGATTTTCAGCCATTTGTGAGGGGGTTATTTCGACAGCGCAGGTTTTCAGCAGGCGTTGATCGATGCTACATGTAAACTTTAACTGAACCACACGCCACCGGGACACGAGCGGGGCATTCCCCGCGTGCAAGCTTGGGTAAATTTAGGAGGCCTCCACCCCCGGCGGCCTCGCCTCGACACTCGCGCGCTCCCTGTGAAGTGTAACTCAATCTCCCGTTGACAGGCGCGGTTGGTGATTGGTGCGCCAGCTGGATCAGCCGCTGAATTTTCTCGGAGGCAGCTTGCCTTCAACCCCACACCCGGCTCGGGTTCTCGCCGCCTGGGAAGATGGGGTGTCGCGGCAGGGGTCTCATTATGGCGCGTTAACAGATGATATTGGCGCGTCTTGTCGAGGGGTCACGGAAGCGCTGCCCTCATAACCACCGACTGACAACGTCTTAACCCGATGACCCCCTCAAGCAGGTGTCTGTCTTACTGCCTACTCATCCTATTTCCCCCTGTGAGAGAGTGAAAGTAGTCCCTGTGAGGTACCTTGAGCCGCGGCACCAGATCGCATCTCAGTGAAAGTACAGGCCTGCCTCCCCCCGCACTGCTGGGCTTCAAGCCACCGCTATCCCACGCGTCAGATGTCCGCTAAGGCTGCACTCGTTTGATTTAGCCACGTCTTCATTAACGAGACATTTAACTCTCCTGTAGAGGAAACTGACAAATAGAATTTCTCTTTAAACCTGTGAGTGAGTGCGCGCGCGCGCGATGAGTAGTTATGTAAATGCGCATTGCCCTGAGGAAAAGACTCACTTTCTGGAAGTCTGTGGCTATCACACAGCCCACACACAGGTTGGGGTTTGTCGATGTTATCTACCTTATCTCGGCGTCCTTACATGACTGAAGACAGAAGACTGTTCGGGTCTGTTCGCAGCGCCTCTGGCACATGGGAGAGTTTGCGCGCTGCACTGGTCTTGATTCTGTACAGTGTCAGAATAGGGCCTTTTGCCGCTGGGGAAACTTCAGTCCTGGTTAGGGGCCGCGGTGACATGCCACTCGTGCAATTTGTAGTGTGTGTTTTTGAAATTAAGGTAACAAAATCCACGCTTTTCTCCCACTGCGCCTACAATATGCCCTCCTACGCACAAAGGTGTTGGGGAAGTTTGGTAGCTGTTTGGCATTTATGGTGATCACTGAAGGGCAGTCGCCAAAACCTGAGAGACACTGGCCATATATATCAGTTAACTTTCATAATGTTTTCTGGCCACGTTATATCACAATGGTTTCTGTAGCAACAGCCCCTGTGTTTTGCTCAGGTAGACATATTATATTTCCAAAAGACTATGGCTTCTCAAAAGCAAAAGACTGTTGAAGGCATTAAAACCTTGTAACCTACCTAATATGCACTTGACCACATCTGCCAGCTCTTTGAGCATCTCAGTTTCCTCTTGGCACGTGGTCAAGTCTCCGGCTAGCAACAGTCCCAGTCTGTCTCATATAGACTTGTGGCCTATGCAGGTGTCAAGTGCACCAGGCGCCTGGGGATCTGAAGGTAACCGGTACAGACAAATGAGCTGATCGCGGCTCTCCGAAAGGTCTGTGAGTGCAGGAAGGAAAAGACGTTTCCGGACAGCTGCCCAATAGGCTTTATCCCATTCCGGACAGTCATCCAATAAGCTCGGGCCATACACATATCAGGCCAGGAGAGGCGGTAGTGAGGCGCATTTGATAAAACAAGAATAAACGGCGCTTTAAGTTACCACTGGCCGGGAGCTGCACCACGAAGAGGCAGGCCGTCACCTTCCAGCCGAGAAACAGGCTTGGATAGTGTGAATGTAATGTTCTAAGCAGGGGCAATCGGTAACACATCCCGTTTCCACTCGTTTGGGACACAAGAGGAAACCGCCGTGGTGACTCGCTTGTCGCTGTATTTGGCTTTTTTGCATTTGGTCGGGAAAATACCTGGAGGAAAAGAGTGTTTTTGACCATCTTGGGTAGCTCGTGTCAACCTACCAAGTTTTTCTCTCCATATGTGCTCAGGCTTACCTCATCAGTACGTCTTCTGAATATAGATGCAGATCTCACACTTAACTGCCTTCTGCGTATGTTGAGAAGGGGGGTTGTTGACACTGGGAATCTTTTTGTGTAACAAAGTTGAAGTGTCCGTAAAGGGCGATCGTAATCATGGAGAACGCGCACACGAAGAGTGTTGAAGAAGTTTATAGCTATTTTAGCGTCAACGAGAGCACCGGACTTGGCTTAGACCAGGTGAAACGACAGAGGGAGAAGTGGGGACCGAATGGTAGGTGTATCGCAACCTTCGCTTCTCTACCTGCCGATAGGGACTGAATGTACGGTCCCGGAGTGATGTGTATGTTGCTAAACATTTTCGCACGAGCCATACAGTAGCCGGTGTCTGGAAGGTTGACGTCATCATGTACATCCTTGTGTTTGTGCCGGTGTTTGTGGCTAAGACGCTTTTGGCTTAAATGAATCACACATATACTGTAACGCTCTTATATAGCTGCTGTCCAGGATCAGTCCTAAAGACCGTATACTGTGGGCTTGTCTCTGGTCCTGAAGCGTGGAGTAGTCGGGGTCCGTTAAAGGCCCGCGTCTGGGCTTTAAGTTGCTAAACATCTTTTAAATGGACACGTATCATAAGAAATTCTGACGCTGTAACCTGCTGTCTACTGATTTTGCCGCTCAAGGTGACCTTTCTGTCCAAATCCTGTCGATTTGCCACACCGTCAGTCTCTAAAGTGTTAAAACAGTGCGGCGCAGCGAACCGATTCATTTTCACTATGTAGCTGTTATACTTACAATTTGACAGATGACGCATCATACGTCAGAAAATATGAACAAACAGTGCGACAGGTTGTGTATGCAGACCTTTTTGTAATGATGATTTGCTTCTGTTCTTAAAGTCCTGAAATAATTTATTATATTTTTCCGTCTTTGTTGACGTTTGTTGGCTGACTCGTCTGCAGAGCTGCCCGCCGAGGAAGGTATACAGATATGCAACCAATCTCACAAATCTACAAATTCAGTCTCAGTTTCTGTCGGAAAAAAAAAGTCTAAGACTTGTTCATCTGTCTCACAGGGAAATCTATATGGGAGCTTGTCATTGAACAGTTTGAAGACCTGCTGGTGCGAATCCTTCTTCTGGCAGCGTGTATATCATTTGTAAGTATAGACAATTAACGGCATTGTTGTTTCTTCCTCTCAACAGCCATAGACAAATCCACATTGGTCTCGAACCTCAGTCAAGTCCTGACACACAGTAAGTGTAAGTGGCAGCTGAATGACTTGCTTGGGTTGGAGAACAGACATGCATTTCTGGTATTTACTAAGTAGTTTGGCCTAAGTTCCTTCGCGCCTTGCCCCGTGTCTGTAAGTGCAGAAGGCAGTTAATTGGCAAGCTTCGCACTCTAAGGGCTGTTTATGACAGGAATGGCAGTGAAAGTGTGGACAGCCACAGGACAGCCATAAGCATCTTGAGTCTTAACACGCCGGCTGGGGTTACACACACACGCACACAGAGCAAAGGGGGCGAACAGCTGAGAAAGCTGCCCTCCTTCGGAATGGCCACTGCTGACACTGCCTGTGGAGTTGGGTAGCTGCGTGTCACTGTCTGCCAACCAAGACGTTAACGTGCTGCTTGGCAGCTCTCCTGCTTGGGAGGCCAAGGCTCTCCTCTCAGTCTCTGTGGCTCACTGGCTGCCTGTGTTAATTGGTGGCGTAAGCTGCAAATTAGAGCAGTATTTAGTGTGTGTGTGTGTGTGCGTGTGTGTGAGAAAATGTATGTGTGTGTGTGTTCTCTTCTCTTCTCCTGCTTGATTAATGTAGCTGGAGAGGCTTGCGAGAGGCTTCAGCTAAGGGAATGCAGGGAAAGACTCATTAGATAAGAGCGACCCTGGTGTGCGTCGTGGGGAAAAGGTCCCGTCCGCTCAGGGGGTGGAGAATGGAGAAAGTACTGAGCGACGGGTGAGGGGGGGAGACTGGGTGAAGAGCTGTGGGTGAGGGGTGTGGGGCGGCAGAGAGAGAGGCATGCCATGCCCAGCTGGCTGATTTGGAGGTGTTGGTGGGTGTTGTTTGACAGCTCACGCGTAGGTGGTGGGGGTGGATGTGTGTGTTGGGGGGGGTGGGGTGGGGGCTCTTCTCCTGGCCAAATTAGGTCTCCGACCTTCAGGGGGAGGATCCCTCCCAAGCAGGCACCAGCCTGACTACCCCCCCACCCCCCTACTCTCTCTCACACACACACACACACACACACACACACACACACACACAGCACCCAGTCCCCAATCCTCATCAGGCATCAGAACGTGTTCCGCTCACGTTTCTGTCCTGTGTGGTTCTTGCGGACTGCTGGCCTTGTCTGCATGCCTTTGAGGTTGCTGTTGGGCAGTAAGAACCTCAAGGGCCCTCAGCAGCTTCCAGTGGGTGGGAGAGAGACGGCGTGTTCACTGCTAAAACGGCTTCAAAATCGAAACACGGCTCCGAGCAACAGCCCAATGTCATCTGTCTTTCTTCTTTTTTCTTCCTTTTTTTCTCTCCCGGTTTATCTGCGAGGTTTTGTGTTCTTACTGCTCTCCTGAAAACCAGAGCTCCGCTAGACAGAAGCGAGTGTGTATTTGTGTTTGTGTGTGTGAGTGTGTGTGTGTGTGTGTCTGTGTGTGTGTGTGTGTGTGTGTGGTGTGTGTGTGTGTCTGTGTGTGTGTGTGTGTGTGTGTGTGTATTCTGTTTGAATGTGTGTGTGTGTGTGTGTGTGTATTTGTGTGTATATGTGTGTGTGTGTGTGTGTTGTGTGTGTGTGTGTGTGTGTGTGTGTGTGTGTGTGTGTGTGTGTGTGCGTTAGCAGGGTACTGCTTATGTAACAGCGCGAGGTCATGTTTAAGAGCGGCTGGTGTTAAAGAGAGGCTTGGTCCAGAGAGTGAGAGAGTGGAGAGAGAGTAGAGAGAGTGAAGAGAGAATGAGAGAGAGAGAGAGAGAGAATAGAGAGCTCTGGCTTTTATTTCTGTCGAGGAGGAGACGACTGCACCACTGTGGACTCTTTGCTAGAGGCACTAACTCTCTCTCTCTCTCTCTCTCTCAAACTCATTCTCTTGCTCTCTTAATTAAATCTCACTCTCAATCTCACTCTCTCTCTTTTTAACTCTTGCTCTCAAACTCACTCTCTCTATCTCTCTGTCTCCAACTCCATCTCAGACTCACTCTCTCACTCCCTCTCACTCTCTTTATCTCTCAAAACCACTGTCTCTCACTCTCTCTTACTCTCACTGTCTGTTGCTAACTCAAGTCAGTTCAATTCAATGGAGATTTATTGGCATGACAAAATACACTTTGTATTGTCAAAACTTGTAGTTGTACAGGTATGTACTGCATTTCAGTACCTGTATTTATACATGTGTAATGACAATAAAGTTGAATCTAATCTAAAAAAAACCATAATTCACATCAAGGAAAAAAATAACAAATAAAATAAAAAGAAACAAAACGACAACTAAAGTAACAAACTCTGTAACTCTCTGTTTCCCAAGAGCTAAACCCAGTGTGACTCTGTCTATGATGACTGAAAAGTAAAGATAGATAGAAAGCCAATAAAGACACTTCCTGTGGTTTACATGTGAAATGAGTGATAGTCTTGTGAAAAGTATATTGACAGAGCTATACCACTATCCATCAAGAAGATGACCGGATAATAAAGTCTGGTAACACTTTAGTATAGGGAACACATATCAGCCATTAATACATAATTAATGTCTATATACAGTTAATAAGGTCTGTATTAAACACAAAATACACATGTTATTAGGTCTTTATTACATATGTATTAGATCTTTGTAACATGTGTATTGGGTCGTTATTACATGTGTAGTAGGTCTTTATTGAAGTCCTCCTGTGGTTGATGTGTGTAGGTGCTGGCCTGGTTCGAAGAGGGTGAAGAGACTATCACTGCCTTTGTGGAGCCGTTCGTCATCTTACTCATCCTCATTGCCAATGCCATCGTCGGTGTGTGGCAGGTAAGGCTCGGCTGTTGACTCACAGCAAGTTAATTATAACTGGCTCTAAGCTCTACTCTGTGTTGTAAACAAAACAAAGTATGAATGAGTATGAGCCCATGAGTATGAACCAATCTTTTGCAACACAAGCTATCATGGTTTTTTAGTGTGTGTGTGTGTGTGTGTGTGTGTGTGAGTTGGCTGTAAGAAAGACTGATTCTGTAAGAGTAAGTGTTCTGCGTATGTTCAATGATGAATAACAAACCCAATCTCCCCAAAGAGAAACAGGCCTTGCTTAGAACTGGGTCATTCACTACATTTTTACAAAGTTTGGTTTCATAGCAACACATCTCAGCTCTAGTAACAGTACAGCTGCACACTCTCTCTCTCTCTCCCTCTTTTCTTCTCTCTCTCTCTCCCTCTTTTATTCTCTCTCTCTCTCTCTTTCACACACACACACACACACTCATCTCTTATTCCTCCCCTTTTAAGTACATTTTGCTTGTCAGGCCCTGCACTTTTTGTTAGACACCACACACACACACACACACACACACACAGAGACACAGAGAGAGAGAGAGAGAAAGACTTTTCCAATCACTTAGAATTGTGCAGATAGCAAACTGCCATTTTGAGCCTTTGCACTGAAATGCCTTGATTCAAAGCTTTGAAGCATAAAGGCCGTGACCTCAGGGAGGTCAAATTGGAATTGAAAACTGGAATTGGAATATGACCTGGCCCAGGTTCGTCCAATCAGGGCTGAGTATTTTCCAGAATCTTCTCTGATTCAGGTTTACTGAGGATCACGAAGTGTAATCCATCAACAAGGATGATCCGTAATGGATCAGAGCTCCATCCTTAGAGCTGTTGGTTGTGGTCTTAGGCAGGCAGGAGGGAACATTGGGAAATGTATATTGGCCTGTGCCTTTGAGGAAACTAATATGCAGAATACACCCAGAAACAGGGAAACCAAGTTTGATTGTATGTGGAGGAGTCTGTGGTGAAACTAGATACTGATGTAGTGTTGTGGAGATGTGATGTAGTGTGAGATACTGATGTAGTGTTGTGGAGTTGTAATGTAGTGTGAGATACTGATGTAGTGTTGTGGAGTTGTGATGTAGTGTGAGATACTGATGTAGTGTTGTGGAGTTGTGATGTAGTGTGAGATACTGATGTAGTGTTGTGGAGTTGTGATGTAGTGTGAGATACTGATGTGGTGTTGTGGAGTTGTGATGTAGTGTGAGATACTGATGTAGTGTTGTGGAGTTGTGATGTAGTGTGAGATACTGATGTAGTGTTGTGGAGATGTGATGTAGTGTGAGATACTGATGTAGTGTTGTGGAGTTGTGATGTAGTGTGAGATACTGATGTAGTGTTGTGGAGTTGTGATGTAGTGTGAGATACTGATGTAGTGTTGTGGAGTTGTGATGTAGTGTGAGATACTGATGTAGTGTTGTGGAGTTGTGATGTAGCTAGTTTAGCTAGTCTGTCCCTCAGAGAATCTTTGGTCTCATGGGCT
>PYXC01001672.1:700000-707500 GCA_015244755.2 Tenualosa ilisha
CTCCTCTCCTCTCCTTTTCTCTCCACTCCTCTCATTCTCTCTCCACCTCTCTCTCCACCTCTCTCTCCTCTCCTCTCCTTTTCTCTCCACTCCTCTCATTCTCTCTCCACCTCTCTCTCCACCTCTCTCTCCTCTCGTCTCCTCTCCTTTTCTCTCCACTCGTCTCATTATCTCTCCATCTCTCTCTCCTCTCCTCTCTCTTCTTTCCTCTCCTCTCCTTTTCTCTCCACTCCTCTCATTCTCTCTCCACCTCTCTCTTCTCTCCTCTCCTTTTCTCTCCAACCCCCTCTCATTCTCTCTCCACCTCTCTCTCCTCTCCTCTCCTTTTCTCTCCACTCCTCTCATTCTCTCTCCATCTCTCTCTCCACCTCTCTCTCCTCTCCTCTCCTTTTCTCTCCACTCCTCTCATTCTCTCTCCATCTCTCTCTCCTCTCCTCTCTCTTCTTTCCTCTCCTCTCCTTTTCTCTCCACTCCTCTCGTTCTCTCTCCATCTCTCTCCATCTCTCTTTCCTCTCCTCTCTCTTCTTTCCTCTCCTCTCCTTTTCTCTCCACTCCTCTCCTTCTGTCTCAGCCTCTCTCTCTCCTCTGCTCTTTCTCTCTCAACCTCTCTCTCTTCTCTTCTCTTTCCCGCTCTTCTCTCTCTTCTCCTCTCTTTCTCCCTCCGCATCTCTATCCTCTCCTCTCTTTCTCTCTCCACCTCTCTCTCCTCTCATCTCCTTCTCTCTCCACTTCTGTCTCTTCTCGTCTCATCTCCTTCTCTTTTCACCTGTCTCTTCTCCTCTCTTTCTCTCTCCACATTTTTCTCCTCTCTTTTCTCTCATTCTCTCTCCTCCTATCTCCTCCTCTCTCCACCTCTCTCTTCTCTCTTTCTCTCTTCTTCTCTCTCCTCTCTTTCTCTCTCTACCTCTCTCTCCTGTCTTTCTCTCTCTACCTCTTTTCTGTTCTCACTTCCCCTAAGTCTGTTTTCCTTGTCTTCTCCTCCTCCCCTCTCCTCCTCCCCCCTTCCTCCCTTCTCCTCTTTCATCTCCTCTCTTCTCCTCTCCTCTCCTGCCCCCCTCTTTCTTCTCTTCTCCACTCCTCTCCCCTCTCTCCTCTTGTCCCCTCTCACCCTATCCTCTTCTCCTCCTCTCCTGTAGGTCAGTTGTTTCTGTCCTCTTTCACACTCGTCCTCCTCCACACAAGCTCTCATCCCTCTTTCCAAAGATGGAACAGTGATGTAACTTGCTCCGCTCCTCACTTCACCCGGCCGCTTGCTGTGTAGTGGGTGTGTGGGTGTGTGTTTGTGTGCTTGTGTTTATGGATGTGTGTGTGCACGTGTGTGTGTGTGTGTGTGTGTGTGTGTCTGTGTCTGTGTCTTTGTGCAGTGGAAATGTGGGAGTCATATGCATTTAGCGCAGTGCAACTCAGCACACACACTGTCAGAATGGGGCTGTGGGTGTGTGATCAGGGGTGAGATGGGCAGCCTGATTGTATGTGTGCTTGTGTGTGTGTGTGTGTGTGTGTGTGTGTGTGTGTGTGTATTTTGAACTGACCCCTCCTACACACTGATGTCTGTGTTGAACTCTGTGGAATATGCAGACAGTCTGTGATGTGCTGAACTGAGCTCCATGCTGACACTGGAATGTCTCTAACACTACACTGTGTGTGTGTGTGAGTGTGTGTGTGTGTGTGTGTGTGTGGTCTAAACTGTTAAAACTGTCCTGGACTAAACTGTACTGCACTGTTCTCAGCAGTGCTGTGTCGTGGTAAATGTGCAGTGTGTGTGTGTGTGTGTGTGTGTAAGTATTGTTGGTGATACTTTATCTAAAAGTTTGTGTATAAGAGTAGGGGTGGACTGTAGAAACGGTGGACAGTGGAAACAATTTATACAAATGATTATATAATATATTGGTATATAATTTATTAACATAAATTTGGCCAATGGTAGAGATTTTGACTATACTGGTCCACTGCCATAGCGCACCTCTGATTTGATTTTGACTTATTTATGTGTTCATAAATATATGTGTTCATAAATATATGTGTTCATAAATATATGTATTCATAAATATATGTGTTCATAAAATGTAGGTCTATACTTTCAAACTAATGTTAACAAGTACAAACAGAAGACTTTTGATTTCATACAGAGACTTTATCAGCCAGCATGTAACGGTGGCAAAGATGATCCATCCATCTTATCCTTTATCTTACGCCATCGGACAGTTTGGTCAGTTTACTCTGGGCTCATACAGACGAGTCATTTACTCTGGGCTCATACAGACGAGTCATTTACTCTGGGCTCATACAGACGAGTCATTTACTCTGGTCTCATACAGACGAGTCATTTACTCTGGGCTCATACAGACGAGTCATTTACTCTGGGCTCATACAGACGAGTCATTTACTCTGGGCTCATACAGACGAGTCATTTACAGTAATTTACGTGCAGTAGATTAGCCTAATGTATGTTCTCTTTACGTAAAATGTGGTTGAAAAGTTTTAGCAGGTGCAGCCATCTGGCTAAATAACATGTGCAGGTGTGTGAGTGACGAGGGCAGTATGGTGCATCACTATGCGGTGTCTTTGTGAAGTGTTTGTGCTTGTCAAGAGGGGGCCACGTGCTCCACAAGCTTAGCGACGCCCATGCTAATTGCCCCTTTATCAAGGGGGTGTGAGATCATCTTGTTTGCTTTTTATTCTTAAACTGCATTGCAATCTTCAGATTTTCTTCTGTTTAATTATGTCAGTATTTTGTATTAGTTTTGAATTTTATTTCAATATTTTGAATACATTTTTTTTTCAATTTAATTTTGATGTATTGTGCTTTCAACTGGTAATGATTTGGCCAGCCTAGTTCAAGGTTTGACTCATCTTGGAGGTTGTTGGGATGTTGAAGGCTTCATCACAATATTATTTTGGGCCCAAAACAAAAACATTCTAAAATCAGATCAGTTAGCTCATTATTTTGAAGAAAAAATGCTTGTCTCTGTGTCTTTTGATTAATACTTCACGTCTGATATTATATTTTGAAATAATGTGTAGAATATACTGCAGTATATACCGTGTACCATGCTTGGATTTATACTGCAATAGGAATTGTAGGCCATATCACCCAGCCCTATAGAAGAGTGACATTAGCCTGCCATAAACATGACATGCTGCAGCATGGACATCAAAGTGTGTATGTTGCCTGTGTGTGTGTGTGTGTGTGTGTGTGTGTGTGTGCATGGGCATGTGGCCAGTAATTAATTGTGTGCACACAGAAATGTTGTGTCGTTCATGAGAGGCTATGTGGTGCTGTCTTTTTTGGTCTGTGTGTGTTTCTGTAGTGCTGTAGATGTAGAGCATGTTGATGGTGTGATGGACTGTGTGTGTGTGATATATATATGCTCAGTCAGACACACACACAGTGCTGATGTAGACTGTGGTGTGTGTGTGTGATGTGTGATATAGACTCAGCCCAGTCAACTCACACTCTCCTCCTGGAGCTGAAAGAGAAGCAGCCGCATACACACACCCACTAATGAGTCTGCTGACACGCACACACACACACACACACACACACACACACACACACACACACACACGCTCACACACACAGTCAGCACGTCAGCACATGTATACTCTAGTAGCACCATGTCAAAGCTAGCTTAATCCCTCTCTTTGTTTGCGTCCGTGTGTGTTTAGCAAGGATCCATTAAGATCTTTTTGTGTAACTGTGTAATGATGGCTGTAGGGCATGTCAGTGTGTGTATTTTCAGGTTCATGGGGGGGCTTTTAGGGGGGTAAAGCTTCAAGAGTGTGTGTGTGTGTGTGTGTGTGTGTGTGTGTGTGTGTGCATGTGCATGCGTTTGTGTGTGTGGTAATGCTTATGGAGATGTCTGGAAGGAGACCAAGTAGGATGTTGACACAAAGGAACACATGATATACACACACACTTGACACCACAGTCTGCCTTTCTGTACAGAACACACACACACCCATGTTCTCTCTCGTCAGGGGTTCAGCTGGGGCTTAAAAAAGTAGAGCATTTTAAAATACGATCTTAAGGTCTTAAATGTAGTAAACTATTGTGCAATAGGTCTAAAATACAATTAGTTTGGGTTTAAAGTTGGTCTGAGTTGTGAATTATTACTGTGGATGCACCAGCGTGGTGCGTTTCATGTGGACTCTGCCTTTGCTTGAAGTGTTTCTTCTATTTGAGGGGAAGTGGACAATTCTATTCATGTGAAGTTGGTAGTCAACAGCATGATTAAAAAGTATATCCTATGGACATAGAATCATAATGGTCATCAAAAGATCTTAAATTTAAGTTCATGTGTGCGTGTGTGTATGTATGTGTGTGTGTGTGTGTGTGTGTGTGTGTGTGTGTGTGTGCGTGCGTGTGTATGTATGTGCGTGTGCTTGTGTGTGTGTGTGTGTGTGTGTGTGTGTGTGTGTGTGTGTGCGTGTGTATGTATGTGCGTGTGCTTGTGTGTGTGTGTGTGTGTGCTTGTGTGTGCTTGTGTGTGTGTGTGGGTGTGTGTGTGTGTGTGTATGTGTGTGCTTGTGTGTGCTTGTGTGTGTGTTTATGTATGAGTATTTGCATCTGTTGAGGAAGCAAATATGGCACAGTGTCTGTGTAATATAGGTATTTAGTATGAGGTGTGAGGTGCACACACACAAGCATGCAGGCATACACACACACACACACACACACACACACACACATGCTTTAGCAGAATTTTATAGGTGTGCTACCTGTGTAGTCACTGAAACACCCTGTCCTTGGTTGATTGTTTTCTAGAACTTTCTGTGGCGGTTCCTCGCTATTGTTTGTCAGGTGTGGCATGTGACCTTCTGTGCTGGTGAAGGTCTCGTGGCGTGCGGATGTGTCCCTCCACATTTAGACAGATTCAATTGAGCTCCACAAAGTCTTTCTGGGAAGAGCCGTTACAGGCTGTACCCAGGGTGTGTGTGTGTGTGTGTGTGTGTGTGCGTGTGTGTGTGTATGTGTGTGTGTCGGGGGTGGGCAGAGGGCGTCACAGATGGCCGTGGCCTGTAAATCCTCGGTGGGTGGCTGTACCATCCTCACTTAGTGGCACACATGCCAGGCCTTAGTGATGCCAGCCAGCGGGATTCAGTGTCAGTGGACTTTCAGACAACCTGATCAGTGTACTCGATTTTAGAAAGTCTGATCAGTGTACTTACTTTCAGACAACCTGATCAGTGTACTCAATTTCAGACAGTCTAATCAGTGTTCTTACTTTCAGACATTCTGATCAGTGTACTTCTGATCAGTGTACTCAATTTCAGAAAGTCTGATCAGTGTACTTACTGTCAGACAACCTGATCAGTTTACTCAGTTTCAGACAGTCTGATCAGTGTCCTCAATTTCAGACAGTCTGATCAGTGTCCTCAATTTCAGACATTCTGATCAGTGTACTCAATTTCAGACAGTCTACTCAGTGTACTCAATTTCAGACATTCTGATCAGTGTACTTCTGATCAGTGTACTCAATTTCAGAAAGTCTGATCAGTGTACTTACTGTCAGACAACCTCATCAGTGTACTCAATTTCAGACAGTCTGATCAGTGTCCTCAATTTCAGACAGTCTGATCCGTGTCCTCAATTTTAGACACTCCGATCAGTGTCCTCAATTTCAGACAATCTGATCAGTGTCCTCAATTTCAGAAAGTCTGATCAGTGTACTTACTGTCAGACAACCTGATCAGTGTACTCAATTTCAGACAGTCTGATCAGTGTCTCCTCTCTGCCTAGAGTGTAGTGTGGCCACTGGCTGCATAAGGTGACTGTGCTCTTTAAGCTGATCTCACATCAGCTGCAGCCGCATGCCTACAGGGTCCACATAGTCCCAGGAGATTCCCTATGAGGTGCAGATCTAAACACTGCTCCTCTTTAGAACCTAAGATCTTAATACCACTATTCTTTAGAACCAAAGGTCTTTACACTGCCCAGATAGTCCCCAGAGCTTCCCTATGAGGTGCAGATCTAAACATTAAACCAGACATCTCAACACCGCTACTTCATTTAACCAGTGAGCAGTAACACTTTCTATGAACCCAGTATTCATTAAGCATTGTAAATGCAGTTATAAAGGGTTATAATACATTCATAAGACTTCATAAGCAGTGACATTATTATTCATAACTGTTTATACATCCTCATGACTGTACTCATTAGGCATTATAATGTTTACATATAAGCCTTTTCAACTTGAAGTGTCACAAAGACTTATAAGCTCATGGCCTTTTGATACCAGAGAAATGTACCTTTGCTTATTGTCTGTAATGGTGCCCTGTTGATGTTCATGAGTAGTTGTGTGTTCATCTCACTTGACTTAGAATTTGCACTGAGCGCTTATGACTCTTTATTTGGCATGTGGAACCGGACATAGAAAAGGACAGTTGACAAATTGAAGCTTCATAATGCTTTGTGACACTTTGAGTTGTAAAGGCTCATAAGACAACATTATAATACCTTATAAGCACATTTATAACAATGTATAAACAGTTATGAACACTAATGACATTAGTTATAAGACATTATGAATGCATTGTAACCCTTAATGAATGGGTGTATAATGGTTTATGAATACGGGGCTCATAGAAAGTGTTAACATGATCTTACCAGTGCTCTCCTTTAGGACCAATACACTGCAGCACAGTAAAACCAAAGATTATGAACAAAGATCTTTAGAACCAAAGATCTTAACAGTGCTACTCTTTAGGACCCAACATCTTAACATCAGAACCAAAGATCTTAACACTGTTCCTCTTTAGAACGAAAGATATTAACACAGCTATTCTGTGCAAAAGCAAGGGTCTTTACGCTGCTCCTCTTTAGAACCCAAGATCTTAATACTGCTGTTTTTAAGAACACTGCTCCCTTTTAGGGAGGACAGACACACACACATATTCACGCTCACAAACATGCTTTATGACAAGAGTTTAGAAATTATAACATGGCCACTTGTCAGGCCACTTGCTTAGAGGGAGGTACCCATCATTAGGGAGGACACACACACACACACACACACACACACACACACACACATACACACACATACTCATGCTCACAAGCATGCTCGAGGTGGTTAATAGTCCAGTAGTATGAGCCAGTATTCCTTTGTTCCCTTTGTGTGTGTGTGTGTGTGTGTGTGTGTGTGTGTGTGTGTGTGTGTTGTCCTGCAGCTGCTCTCTTGTGTCCACATTTAAACCTGATCATGGGTACATCAGTGAGTGTATTGAAATAGTTTGGCCATGTTTGGCCCTGTGTATTGTGGCTCCCAGGCTATTTTCCTCTCAAGGGCACCCCCTGCACGCACACACACACACACACACACACACACACACACACACACACACTCCTTTCCCCTATCTCGCTCTCTCCCCCTCTCTATCCCCTATCTCTCTCCCCTCTCTCTCTCTCTCTCTCTCTCTCTCTCTCTCCTCCTCGGATTAATTTCCCCCTCTTTTCGTTCTCTTTTCTTCTCCTCTTTGTCCTCAAAAGGAAAT
>PYXC01001672.1:712500-757500 GCA_015244755.2 Tenualosa ilisha
ACACGGAGATTGGTAAGATCCGTGACGAGATGGCGTCCACCGAGCAGGAGAAGACTCCTCTGCAGCAGAAACTGGACGAGTTCGGCGAGCAGCTCTCTAAGGTGATCTCACAGACACACACACACACACACACACACATACACACACACACACACACAGACACGTGCATTGAGGTACTGAAGGGTGATCTCTCCCCAAGGTCATCTCCCTCATCTGCATCGCTGTCTGGATCATCAACATCGGCCACTTCAACGACCCCGTCCACGGAGGATCCTGGATCCGCGGCGCCGTCTACTACTTCAAGATCGCCGTTGCCCTGGCTGTGGCTGCCATCCCTGAGGGTATGAACACACACACACACACACGGCACTGGTACTTCAAGAACTTAGTTGCCCCGGCTGTGGCTGA
This sequence comes from Tenualosa ilisha, assembly GCA_015244755.2. Classification (NCBI taxonomy): domain Eukaryota; kingdom Metazoa; phylum Chordata; class Actinopteri; order Clupeiformes; family Clupeidae; genus Tenualosa; species Tenualosa ilisha. The sequence goes on from PYXC01001672.1 coordinate 712,909, forward strand.
TATCCCAGTGGGTGTGACAGAATAAAAACACACACACACGCACGCACACACACACCACAGACACTTCTTGATTGCTGTCGCTTTTGTGGCATGAGAAGGAAAGTGTGTTTTCACACACACGCCCACTAAATACACACACACTGTTTTTGTCTCAAACAAATGAGTGTCTCTATCCCCTCTCTCATTTTAATGTTGATTTGTGTGTGTGTGTGTGTGTGTGTGTGTGTGTTTAAACAGACAGAAAACAAGTCTGCCACTCCCTGGCATTTTCTTACAGTAAACACACACCTGCCATACTTTCCATACTCTGCTTCCTGTCCGCTTAATGTTTAATCAAAACGTGTGTGTGTTTGTGTCTGCGTGTGTGTGTGTGTGTGTGTGTGTGTGTGTCTCCAGGTCTGCCTGCTGTCATCACCACCTGCCTGGCTCTGGGCACCCGCCGCATGGCCAAGAAGAATGCCATTGTGCGCTCCCTGCCCTCCGTAGAGACCCTAGGGTGCACCTCCGTCATCTGCTCCGACAAGACTGGCACCCTCACCACCAATCAGATGTCTGTCTGCAGGGTGAGGACACACCTCTTCACTGGGATTGGACTGTAGGGCTGGCAGGGGGTGGAGTTTGCCAAATTCAGCTGGAGGTTTCCATGTGTGTATGATGATGTGGTGTGTGTGTGTGTGTGTGTGTGTGTGTGTGTGTGTGTGTGTGTGTGTGTGTGTGAGCATGTGTCTTTATATGTGTTTATATGTGTAAATAGCTTTAAGATTTATGTATGTCCCATTACAAGTGTGTGTTTCATTGAAAGTGTGTGTGTGTGTGGCGCTGCTGTGTAGTTGTGCGTTGTCAGGCCCAGCCCTCCTCAGGACACACACACACAATACACGCTCAAACATTCTCATACACTAACACACTCTCACACTCTCTCACACACTCTCATACACTCACACACTCTCACACTCTCTCATACACTCTCATGCACTCACACACTCTCACACACTCACACACTCTCATACACTCACACACTCCCATAGCTCCCAGTGGACTCATGGGCATATCCCCCCAATGCTATCCCACAAGCCTTTGCTCTGTCTGTGTGTTTGTCCATCTCTGAAGCTCATGTGGTCTGGAATCCCAGCCGAGCACACACGCACACACACACACACACACATCCTTTCTCACAAAGATGCAAACATCCTTTCTCACAAAGATGTAAGTGGTTGTTATTATCACTAGGGTCATAATGTTGACATTCTGAGCAAGCCCTCAGCAACTAGCTCAGCGGCTAGCTGTGTGTTAGCATTACAGGATGGCTGACAGAGGGAGTGATGTCACCCCCCCAAAAACATGTCTGTCTGTGGCAAACAGCCGCGTACCAAAATGAAACAAAATCCTTTTGATTGCATCACCGTAGCGACTGTTGCTGCCATCTTTTTCACATTGGTGACGCTAAGGTAAGTTTATTTCAGTGTCGCTATAGCAACCAGTTTCACTAAACGGTACCTTTATGCAGCGGAAAACTGGAGACACATGTATAGTAATGCATACTCATGTTCACACACACACACACACACACACACACACACACACACACACACACACACAGCTGCAGTGAGACAGAGGATCAGACACAATGGAATGCCCCCCCCCCTCATCTCATCTTTTTTAGTAGAGCTACATGACGTCATGGCTCTTTGAAGTTAAGAAGTCTGCTGAAGGAGAGGATTTTTGCTGTTTTCTCACACACACACACACACATACACACACACACACACATCCTCCTCTCTCTCTCTTTCTCTGAACATGCAATATTTTTGTGCCTCTTAGGACTGTTTGTTTAAGCTTGGCTGAGGAGGAGTGTTCTGTTTATGTAAGTGTGGGAGTCGGAGGTGGGAGATGCTGTGTGTGTGTGTGTGTGTGTGTGTGTGTGTGTGTGCATGTGTGTGTGTGAGTTGTAGTCGTTTCTGCTTTTTTTCTCTACTGCATATGTGCACAGATACTGAGTATGTAAGCTCTTTCTTCAGGAGCTCTCTCCCTCTGTGTGTGTGTGTGTGTGTGTGTGTGTGTGTGTGTCTACTTCTCTCTAGCTCAGCATTCTATTTTCTTTCAGTTGAAGTAGTGGGAAACAATGAAGACACACACAGACAGGCACATGTGCGCGTTCACACACACACACACACACACACAGAAAAACCCACTGACATACATGCAAACATCTAGTCTGATTGTATTCATCAACATTAGATTGTAGTTGGGATATAACACAAACCCTTAGAAAGACAAATACACTCATCAGGATAGTCTCTCTTCAATCAGTCTTTTTTCTCTCTCTCTTCCTCGAAATGATCTTTCAGTTCATTTCTCGCTCTCTCAGTTCATCTCTCCCTCTCTATCTGCCTCTCCATCTGTGTGTGTTGTGTTTATGTTGTTTCTGGCTGAGGAAGAAGGTTTGTCTTCCTGTGGGCTGCAGGGCAGTCAGTTGCACCAGCAGACAGCAGTGGTGTGTGCTGCCATCCTCTGGCTGCTCTGAGTACTGCAGCCTCACTCTCCACTGTCTGGTCTAGTGTGTGTTTGCCCAGTCTATTGCCCTGTTGTTTGAGGTCACTAAGTGCTGTCTGTTGAAAAAAGAACAGCACATTTGAGACCACATCGAACAACAGGCCTGTGGATTCACATGATTCACACCAGATTTCTCCTTAAGTGTCTGAGGGTTCAGGGCACAGTGAAGACATTGGGCTTGTCTGTCAGTGAAGCGCTGCTCAGCCTGCAGACACACACATAACGAGCCGTGTCACATAGTCTGCGTTTGACTGAGCCTGCAGACACACACATAACGAGCCGTGTCACCTAGTCTGCGTTTGACTGAGCCTGCAGACACACACATAACGAGCCGTGTCACGTAGTCTGCGTTTGACTGAGCCTGCAGACACACACATAACGAGCCGTGTCACATAGCCTGCGTTTGACTGAGCCTGCAGACACACACATAACTAGCCTGCGTTTGACTGTGTGTCACGGAGCTCTCTGTTTCAGTCATGTTTCAGAGTGGGTGACATGTCTGGAGAATGCTCTGGAATGTGTGTGTAGCAGACTAAACTAGATGCTCAACTACTCTACAAACAGAACAGGACAGGAAGTCAATCATAAGGGTTTCCGACTTATGGACAAACATCTGCAAAATGTATCTGACTCTGTGGTCTCTCTCTCTCTCTCCATCTCTCTTTATCCTCTCTTCTCTCCCACCATCTCTCTCTGTGTCACTCCCTCCATCTCCTTCCATCTCTCTCTCTATATATATCACTCCTCTCTTTTCTCCCTCCACCTCTCTCTCTCCATCTCTCTCTCAGATGTTCATCATTGATAAGGCGGAGGGCGAGAGCTGCTCTCTGACAGAGTTCACCATCACTGGCTCCACCTACGCCCCAGAGGGAGAAGTGTGAGTGCCTCTTTTCAGATGTTTGGAGCCAGCATTGCTTCAAGTAGAATTGTTGGAAAATATTCTGACAGTTAGTGTGTGTGTGTGTGTGTGTGTGTGTGTGTGTGTGTGTGTGTGAGTGAATGTGTACACACTTGTGCATGTGTTTGTATGTATGTGTTTGTATGTATGTGTTTGTACATGTGTGTGTGATCACCCTGGCTGAACTCTGTCTGAACGGGTTTCTCAGTTACCTGGACAACCGGTCAGTGAAGTGCTCAAGTTATGATGCCTTAGTGGAGCTCGCTACCATCTGTGCCCTGTGCAACGATTCCTCCCTGGACTTCAATGAGGTACACACACACACACACACACACACACACAGACACACTCACAAACCACTATCTCTGTGCTCTTTTGATGTATAATTTAAGATGGGCTTTGAAGTGCACACAATGATATTTTGTGTGTGTGTGTGTGTGTGTGTGTGTGTGTGTGTGTGTGTATGTATGACAGTCCAAAGGTGTGTATGAGAAGGTGGGAGAGGCCACTGAAACAGCCCTTACCTGCCTTGTTGAGAAGATGAATGTGTTTGACACTGAGGTCAGAGGCATGTCAAAGATCGAGAGAGCCAACGCCTGCAACTCAGTAAGTGCACTCCTACTGGTTTTGTGCTGTTGTGTGTGTGTCTGTAGCTATGTGTGTGTGTGTGTGACTGTGTGTGTGAGCGTGTGTGGGTGTGTGGTTGTTTTTTTCATGGATTGTCACATGCTAAACTTTGTATGGATCATACACTAACAAAATATGTGTGTGTGTGTGTGCATATGTGTGTGTGTGTGTGTGTGTGTGTGTGTGTCCTGTCCTCTAACAGGTGATCAAGCAGCTGATGAAGAAAGAGTTCACCCTGGAGTTTTCTCGCGACAGGAAGTCCATGTCTGTGTACTGCACTCCCAACAAGGCCAAGTCCTCCGTGGGCAAGATGTTTGTCAAGGTAACACACTCCAGTCCATAGACTACTTTGTGTGTGTGTGTCTGTGTGTGTGTCTGTGTGTGTGTGTGTGTGTGCTTGTCAAGGTAACTTACTCTAGTGCCATAGACTACTGTGTGTGTCTGTGTGTGTGTGTGTGTGTGTGTCTGTGTATGTGTGTTTGTGTGTTTGTCAAGGTAACTTACTCTAGTGCCATAGACTACTGTGTATAACACCAGTACAAGTAAAACCCTAGGTATCACCAGTACCATAGAGCCACTTCGCTCCTCCAAGGAACGTTGTCTAGCAGTGCCAACACCTCGCACAGGTCAATCCAGACTATTCTCACCTGTTCCACGCTGGTGGAATGACCTTGCAAGTGCTCCTAGAGCAACAGATACCCTGTCCACCTTCAAGAAGCTCTTGGAGACCCAGCTCTTCTGAGAACATCTCCTTAAAGAAGCTCTTGAAGACCCAGCTCTTGTGAGAACATCTCCTTAAAGAAGGTCTTGAAGACCCAGCTCTTCTGAGAACATCTCCTTAAAGAAGGTCTTGGAGACCCAGCTCTTCTGAGAACATCTCCTTAAAGAAGCTCTTGAAGACCCAGCTCTTCTGAGAACATCTCCTTAAAGAAGGTCTTGAGGACCCAGCTCTTCTGAGAACATCTCCTTAAAGAAGGTCTTGGAGACCCAGCTCTTCTGAGAACATCTCCTTAAAGAAGCTCTTGAAGACCCAGCTCTTCTGAGAACATCTCCTTAAAGAAGGTCTTGAAGACCCAGCTCTTCTGAGAACATCTCCTTAAAGAAGGTCTTGGAGACCCAGCTCTTCTGAGAACATCTCCTTAAAGAAGGTCTTGGAGACCCAGCTCTTCTGAGAACATCTCCTTAAAGAAGGTCTTGGAGACCCAGCTCTTCTGAGAACATCTCCTTAAAGAAGGTCTTGGAGACCCAGCTCTTCTGAGAACATCTCCTTAAAGAAGGTCTTGGAGACCCAGCTCTTCTGAGAACATCTCCTTAAAGAAGGTCTTGGAGACCCAGCTCTTCTGAGAACATCTCCTGGCTAAAACCCTAAATACCAGGAATGCACCTACAGTGCACCCCCACTCTCTCTCTACACTACACCCCCACTCTCTCTCTACACTACACCCCCACTCTCTCTCTACACTACACCCCCACTCTCTCTCTACAGTGCACCCCCACTCTCTCTCTACACTACACCCCCACTCTCTCTCTACAGTGCACCCCCACTCTCTCTCTACAGTGCACCCCCACTCTCTCTCTACACTACACCCCCACTCTCTCTCTACAGTGCACCCCCACTCTCTCTCTACAGTGCACCCCCACTCTCTCTCTAGACTCTCACTTTTATTGCACTCCTACCCATTTTAATCTCATACTGCAGATGTCCAGTTAGCAGTATGCACTCTTAGGTAGTTTTTCATTGTGCTGGAGCTTGAATGTTTATCCTCTTTTTGTAAGTCAAATAAAAGCGTTTGTTAAATGCAGAAATGTAAATGTAAATGTAAATGTAAATGCAGAGTAATGCACCAGGTTTTCACAGTACTAGTCAGTACATGGGTCTCTGACCTTTGATCTTCTGATTCCCCCCTCACACACACTCACACACACACTGTACAGGGGGCCCCAGAGGGTGTGATTGAGCGTTGCACGTACGTGCGTGTGGGAGGCAACCGTGTGCCCCTGACCCCGGGCATCAAGGACAAGATCATGTCTGTGATCCGTGAGTACGGCACGGGACGCGACACCCTGCGCTGCCTGGCCCTGGCCACCAGAGACAACCCCCTCAAGAAGGAGGAGATGGTACTCTCCGACACCAATGCCTTCGCCGACTATGAGGTGTGTGTGTGTGTGTGTGTGCACTTCACACTATTACTACAGACCTGGTCCATGAACACACACACCTCACACACATATACATGCATACAACTGGGTAATGTCTGTGACATTAGCCCCCTCTTGCTCTCACGCTCTCTCACACACACACACACACACACACACACACACACACACACACTCTCGCTCACTCACACAGATCTGAATAACAACCTTTTCTGTCTGTTCTGAATTACTCCATCACAAGACCTCCTCCACACTCACAAATGCATTTACATTTTTCTACCCTGTCTGTCCACCCACTTCCTGTGTGTCCGTGTGTGTGTGTGTGTGTGTGTGTGTGTGTGTGTGTCCAGTCTGACCTGACGTTCGTAGGCTGCGTGGGCATGCTGGACCCTCCCCGCACAGAGGTGGCCGCCTCCATCAAGCTGTGCCGCATGGCAGGCATCCGCGTCATCATGATCACCGGCGACAACAAGGGCACGGCCGTGGCCATCTGCCGTCGCATCGGCATCTTCGGCGAGGACGACGACGTCAACCGCATGGCCTTCACCGGACGCGAGTTTGACGACCTCTCACCCCACGCGCAGCGCGATGCCGTCACCAACGCGCGATGCTTCGCCCGCGTGGAGCCCTCACACAAGTCCAAGATCGTTGAGTTCCTGCAGGGCTTCGATGAGATCACTGCCATGGTGAGTGTGGACACACACACACGCACACACACACGCACACACACACAGGCGCGCACACACACACACACACACACAGACGCACACACACACACACACACACACACCTCTCCCACAAATCCAAAGTTGTGGAGTTTCTGCAAGGCTTTGATAAGATGAGGGCACACACAAGGGTCAGGTCAAGGTCAAGGCAAGGTCATTGGCAATGTCAGTGTATAGCATCATTCAACGTGATGACAATGTTGATTGCGTGTTGTGTGTGTGTGTGTGTGTGTGTGTGTTTCAGACAGGAGATGGTGTGAACGATGCCCCTGCCTTGAAAAAGGCGGAGATTGGCATTGCCATGGGCTCTGGCACTGCTGTGGCCAAGACAGCCTCAGAGATGGTCCTCGCCGACGACAACTTCTCCACCATCGTAGCTGCAGTGGAGGAGGGCAGAGCCATCTACAACAACATGAAGCAGTTCATCCGCTACCTCATCTCCTCCAATGTAGGAGAGGTCGTCTGGTGAGAGGATACACACACTCACACACACACACACACACACACACACACAAATACAGCCATCTACAACAACATGAAGCAGTTCATCCGCTACCTCATCTCCTCCAATGTAGGAGAGGTCGTCTGGTGAGAGGATACACACACTCACACACACACACACACACACACAAATACAGCCATCTACAACAACATGAAGCAGTTCATCCGCTACCTCATCTCCTCCAATGTAGGAGAGCTCGTCTGGTGAGAGGATACACACACTCACACACACACACACACACACACAAATACAGCCATCTACAACAACATGAAGCAGTTCATCCGCTACCTCATCTCCTCCAATGTATGAGAGGTCGTCTGGTGAGAGGATACACACACTCACACACACACACACACACACACAAATACAGCCATCTACAACAACATGAAGCAGTTCATCCGCTACCTCATCTCCTCCAATGTAGGAGAGGTCGTCTGGTGAGAGGATACACACACTCACACACACACACACACACACACACAAATACAGCCATCTACAACAACATGAAGCAGTTCATCCGCTACCTCATCTCCTCCAATGTAGGAGAGGTTGTATGGTGAGAGGACACACACACACACACACACACACACACACACACAAATACAGCCATCTACAACATGAAGCAGTTCATCCGCTACCTCATCTCCTCTAATGTGGGCGAGGTCTTCTGGTGAGAGGATACACACACACACCCACTCACACTCACACACACACACACACACACACAAATACAGCCATCTACAACATGAAGCAGTTCATCCGCTACCTCATCTCCTCTAATGTGGGCGAGGTCTTCTGGTGAGAGGATACACACACACACCCACTCACACACACACACACACACACACACAAATACAGCCATCTACACCAACATGAAGCAGTTCATCCGCTACCTCAATAACCTCTGGGAGAGGTTTTTCACTCTAGGACACACATCATCTTATGTCTGTGGTGGATAAGAGTAAAACTGATTTGTCAAATTGTGTGTGTGTGTGTGTGTGTGTGTGTCTCCTTGGTGATAGCATCTTCCTGACGGCTGCATTGGGTTTCCCTGAGGCACTGATCCCAGTCCAGCTGCTGTGGGTGAACCTGGTGACAGACGGTCTGCCCGCCACTGCCCTCGGCTTCAACCCCCCCGACCTGGACATCATGAGCAAGCAGCCCCGCAACGCCAAGGAGCCACTCATCTCCGGATGGCTCTTCTTCAGATACCTGGCCATTGGATGTGAGTCTGTGTGTGTGTGTGTGTGTGTGTGTGTGTGTGTCTTCTGTCCTCTGTAGCCTATGGAAGTAAACTATGTGTCCTCTGTAGGCTGTGTGGGTGCTGTGTCCTAACTAGTGTGTCCTTCGTAGGCTGTGTGGGTGCTGTGTCCTAACTAGTGTGTCCTCCGTAGGCTGTGTGGGCGCTGTGTCCTAACTAGTGTGTCCTCCGTAGGCTATGTGGGTGCTGTGTCCTAACTAGTGTGTCCCCTGTAGGCTATGTGGGTGCTGTGTCCTAACTAGGGTGTCCTCCGTAGGCTATGTGGGTGCTGTGTCCTAACTAGTGTGTCCTCCGTAGGCTATGTGGGTGCTGTGTCCTAACTAGTGTGTCCTCCGTAGGCTATGTGGGTGCTGTGTCCTAACTAGTGTGTCCTCCGTAGGCTATGTGGGTGCTGTGTCCTAACTAGGGTGTCCTCCGTAGGCTATGTGGGTGCTGTGTCCTAACTAGTGTGTCCCCTGTAGGCTATGTGGGCGCTGCCACTGTTGGCGCTGCTGCCTGGTGGTTCGTCTCTGCAGAGGACGGCCCACAGATCTCACTCTACCAACTGGTGAGAGACACTTCCTGTTTACTCAGACTTCCCGTTCTTGTTTATTATTATCTTCTAATTGATGCATCCAATGACATGCAAGTGGATTAAAATGCCTAGAAAGAGACGATTGGTCTGATCTATTGGCAGGATATGAAAATACACAAATAGACAAAAATACACAATTAGACTACATTTTGTACTTGATTAGATTGGACTCTGTATTTATAGAAAGAAGAACAACTTTTTATCCACTCAGGTGGTTTTCTGAAATTAGTCAAATTTGAGACAAGCTGCTCAAGGGTCTAAATATATACAGTTGAGTGAACATATAAAACTAAATCCTTTAACTATCACTTTTCTCTCTCTCTCTCTCTCTCTCTCTCTCTCTCTCTCTTTCTCTCTCTCTCTCTCTCTCTCTCTCTCTCTTTCTCTCTCTCAGAGCCATTTCCTCCAGTGCTCCCCAGACAACCCTGATTTCCAGGACCTTGAGTGCCACGTGTTTGAGTCCCCCTACCCCATGACCATGGCCCTGTCTGTGTTGGTCACCATCGAGATGTGCAACGCCCTCAACAGGTGCAACACACACACACACACACACACACACACACACACACACACACACACAACCATGCTGCCACCATGCTGTCCATATCTAAACAGATCTGTAAAAATCACTCATATGATTCTCGAGTAGTCACACATGAACTGAGGTTTTTACTGTTGTATGTAGTGCAGTAAAGTGTCTGCTGCAATCTGTTGTCCTGTTTCTCCACCTCTAACACACACACACACACACACACTGTCCCCCCAGCCTGTCAGAGAACCAGTCCCTGCTGAGGATGCCCCCTTGGGAGAACATCTGGCTGCTGGGAGCCATCTGCCTCTCCATGTCCCTGCACTTCCTCATCCTCTACGTGGAGCCCCTACCTGTACGTCACCATGGACACCACGCAAAAACATGGCACATAAAACTGTAGTTGTGATTGTTTGTATTGTCTGGGAACAGTGCGTACACTGCCTGCACGTCACCGTGGGCCACTATGCAAAAACATGTCGCCTAAAAATGTATTTGTGATTGCTTGTATTGTCTGGGAACAGTACATCTTATGGGCCAGAATTGACAGGTGTGTGTGTGTGTGTGTGTGTGTGTGTGTGTGTGTGTGTGTGTGTGTGTGTGTGTGTGTGTTTGGATGTGTGTATTTGTGTGTGTTTGGATGTGTGTATTTGTGATTGAAGTGTACTTGGAATAGTGTAGTTTATTTTTGGTGTTGATCGAAGGGAACATCTCATTGGCGTGTGTGACTGACCTGCCAAATAAACATTCTTGCACATTGGGAACATCTGTCATGGAGAGCTGTAGTAGACCTTTGGAGACACAGTTTATTTAGTTATGTTGTTTTAATCCTAATCCTAATCTCGCCACCCTTCCCTCGTGGCGTCTGCTCCTCCAGGTCATCTTCCAGATCACCCCCCTGAACGTGCCCCAGTGGATGATGGTCCTGAAGATCTCCGTGCCCGTCATCCTCATGGACGAGCTGTTGAAGTTTGTGGCGCGGACCTACCTTGAGCCGGGTAAAGACCTGGACAAGCCTCCACAGGCGCAGGGCTGGACCCTGGCCACCTGCACAGAGGGCATCTCCTGGCCCTTTGTGGCTCTCACACTCCCCCTAGTGGTGTGGCTGTACAGCACAAACACCGGCACTAACATGGCTGCCCCTGCCGCTGCTGCTGGAGTGGTGTTGTCCTCCTGAACCAACCAACCAAACAACAAACCAACCAACCAGCTCCACACCCGACTGACTCCTATCCCCCTAATACCTGTCGCTGACACCTGAGTGAAACTAACACATTTACTCTCTCAAATGCACACAAATACACACAAACTCACACAAACACACGACTCTACAGATCTTTAGGCTTTAAAACTCTAGAAAAAATCAGATTTGAGAAAGCTGGAGCTACATTTACTGAAGTTCTCCTTACATCTGTGAGTGATTATTCATACCACATTTATATTACTATTATTACTATTATTACTATTATTACTATTATTATTATTATTATTATTATTATTATTATTATTAGACTTGGTTTGGTCTATGACTTTTGTTACCATTCCATTATTAATCTTCACTTCCATATTGTGTACAGCCAAATACCCGAGAGTTTAGTTTTGGTTTGCTAATATATGCTGTATACTTAAAGTATATTGACTTGTACAGAGACATGACACTATTTGACGGTGATGCTTTGTAGTTTTGTTTTGTTTGTTCATTTTAAGATGGGGGCATTCACAGGACTCTGAATGGGCCCTTGGACTGAGCCGAGTAGAGAATACTGTCCCAAAAACAGACCCTGATAGAGACACTACTCCTAGAATAGTTTATGGTGATGACTGTGGATACACCGTACATGTTATCTGGCATAAATTAGGACAGCATAAATTGTTGTTTTTGATTTTATTTTCTAATAACAGACATGTTTTTGGCCTGTTTTTTTAATAGTTTCTCACTGTGTTTTGTACATTTATGTTTGGCACTGTAAAGTTTGTCTTCGATGTCGTTTAGAATGTAGGGCCTGTTTGGCCAGCTGCTGCTGCCGACAGGTTGGCTGATTCATGAGTGTCTTCCCCTGACTCAGCTTCAGGCCCCTCTGGGGCACAGCCCCTTCCGATTGGCCAGGGCCAGGTTCAGCAGTTACAACATTTTGAAACACTTCGCTACGGTTCCCAAGCATCCCTACGGTTGACTTAAAAAGCGCTTTGCTACGTTTTGTCGTCTTGAACTCGAGTCAGGAGTTCAATTACGTGCTGTGTCTGCACTGAGGTCACGCTAGGTGGTCTAAGTCTGTCAGAGCTGAGGCGTTTCCCTTTGCCATCCAAAGGCAAGTGCTGCTACATGACGAGTGGAACATCAAGAGCTCCCAAAACCACAAGAGCAAAGTAAGAAATTCATTTTCTATTTAACAAAAGTGACGAGCGTCAATGTTTGGCTGACAAAAACATAAATAAATAAAAACAGCACAACTTTATACAAATTTATGACGCATTTTGGCTGTAAACATGGCAGTGGTCAAGTCATGAGTGTTTGGAGCAGTTTGAATGACATGAGCAAACAGATATTTTGACATATTTTGACATCTTTAGCGGATTAGTGCTTCAGTAGCTCTTGGTGTGAACATATAGTAAGTCTAAGCACATAATGTAGATGAGGCCAGGTGTCTGACCTGAGATCAGCTTTAGGATTTAAGACCAAACTATCAGCTCCCCTTTGTGCTGGTCACACAGCAGCTGGCCTGACAGCTACAGCCTTATAAAACACCATTTATATTTCCCATTCAAAATGATGCACTGATCATGTCAGTCAGCTTCCTCATGTCTGTGGTGCCCTCGATCCATGGCTGTAGTACAAGTACTGTATGGATGTGCCAAAGGTTCTCACACACACACACACACACACACACACACACACACACACACACACACACACACACACACACACACACACACACACACAAATAGATTCTGGAACCAGTTACAATAAAGGTCCCTTCTGGTCCTGATTCAGACCAGACTGGTCCAGAAACCAGTTACCATGAAGGTCGTTTGTGGACCTCAAGATTAGTCATAAGGGTCCAGCTTTAAAGCCTTTGTGCAACAATGTACTGCTCTTGAAAGTTTGAATTGAGGCTTTTTGTTTGGCACCAAGGTTATCATGTTTACTTGAACTGAATAGTACTGTTTTTCATGCAGTTATTTTGTATGTATAATTTAGGTCCACTTTTTGAGATCCTTCTTATCTTCCGTCTTCATACTATATTTTACAGTTATTTCTACTCAACTGACCTAGATGTGCACGCCACTCTGTACTTGAATACACATAGATGCTGATTGTAAGACTTGAGCACAAGGAAGGTTGAGATGGGCTCAGCTGTACTGCTGGCGTCCATATTGGAGCAAAGCACTCTGGGATTGGAGGCCCGGGACCCTCCTTGGGGCAGTGGGCTAGTAGTGAGATGACTATATCAATCTGTACATAGCACAAAGATACTATTCCTGTGTATAAGAGATTTAATGAGATTAGTTTTAGATGCGTCGTATTTTTTACACTATTCGTAGTCCAGGCAGGTTGTAGAGACACAGACAGATTAGCAGGCGGGCCCATGGGTGATCCGCTGGATTGCATGCCATTAAAAAAATAATAATGAGAAGTCCCCCTTCTAACTACCATTCTCCTCCTAACTGCTGTTTCTTTCTCCAATGCCTTCCAAATACCTCCCCACAGAGTGAGTATACTTACTGCATGTGTGTTCATAACAGTTACACATACACACACACACACACACACGCAGAGCGCAGTGTTTAGGTACTGTGTTTCCCTTTCCCAAACGTCTGTGTGTTTGTTTGTTTGTTTGTGTGTGTGTGTGTGTGTGTGTGTGTCTTTAGAGTTTCTAAGAGAAGGTCCCTTCCTGCACATTTTTAACCTAGTTATGATGAAACATTCCAGCACTGGTCCGTTAGCACATCTTACAGTCCCATTGTGTGGTTGCTAGTGCTCATTGTAACATATACCACTTTTAAAATATAGGATTTACAATGTGTGTGAGTGTGAGCGTTTAAGTGAAAGATCATTTGAAGATCTCAGTTACAGTTTTAAATGTTATTTAAATGCTAATGTATATTTATTTCCTGTTCTTTCTTGAACTATAGTTTCAGGGTGCAGTTTTTCAAAACAGTTTAATCCAGATCAAAGTGATCCAGACTTATGTGGAGTCAAGGAATATTTTTGAACAACAGGCCCGTGACCACAGATAGCAAAACATGGGATTCCCAAATCCAGAGCACTATGATCCAGGTCACACTAAACTGTTTTGAAAAAACTTGGCCCAGAAGATATGATTGTTGAAGTGTCTTCCTGTGCATCTCTTCCAGGCTCTGACTGTGTTTTTTCTCTCTCTCTGTCCCCTTCCTCTCTCCATCCATCCTTCCTTCCTTCCTTCCTTCCTTCCTTCCTTCCTTCCCGTGCAGCACCGGCCATGTAAAGCTGCCCTCTCCTGCTCTGTGGCTCCTGGGAGGCTTTTACTGTAGTGATTAGTAGTGCATGAGTGTTCAGAGGGGTTTCCCACCTCCCAAGCCCTGCATGTCAAAGATGAGCTAGTAGGAATGGAGTGATAGAGCTAGAAAGAAAAGATAAGAAGGATAAAAACAACCCAACATGGCTGAAAATGGCTGATGTCTAAAGAGAATTGAAAAAAGTGCTTCAAAATCGGAGTGAATGAATGCAATATTGGAAGAAGACGAAGAGTTTTTGGTGATTCATCCCCCAGCCCCGCACCGTCCCCCCTCTCGCTGTCCTCCGACCTCACCAGAAAACCTCCTCCCCCTGCCCTGCCCTGCCCTGCCCTGCCCTGCCCTGCCCTGCCCTCTCCTCCTCCCCTGCTCCCCATCAGGTATTTCAGAAAGGCAGAGGCAGACATCCATGTATCCAATAGCTCAGTGTTTCTGTGTCCCTCCAGAGTAGCTGCAGTGAATTCCTGGGGTTTCTGTAACGGCTTCTGTACAGTACTGCTCAACTTCCGGCACCTGCACAGGGAGGGAGAGAAGGTCCGTTCATTTCTTAGCAAAATGTCTTTCATGTACAATAAGCTCAGAAAAAAACAAAAAAACAAAAAAATCACCTCTTTTCCTAAGGAAATCTTTGTGGGGACGTGTAAATGGTCATAGAATTATTACTATTATTATTTGATTTATTGTATTTTGCTTTGCACAGTGATGTGCAGGTTGTTATTGGCAGAGGTGTGTGTATAGTGGCAGGCAGGGGCATGTGTCAGCTGTGATGAGACAAACTCGTACCTCCAGTCAGAACACACACACACAGAGACACTGCAGCCAACTTAAGGACTGATGGGGCCCAGAACTGGCGGGTGTGTGTGTGCGTGTGTGTTTGGATGTTTGGTGTGTGTGACTTAAGCATACCTGGAGAACTGTAGCTTGTCTGGGTGTTGTACTGATTGTACGCATCGCCACGTTGACGTGTGGTTTCAGGTCAAATAAAGGGATTCTACATGGACATGGAGTCTGTGGCCTCGTCTTTATCATAACTGCCTGAAAATACGCTCTGACTGACAGAACTGTTTCCTCTCAGTCGCTTTTGTGCACTTTTCCGAGGAGACACACAGTCACTCTGATTGGTGATTGAGTGTTCAATGGAGTTATTTCTTCTTCATAATTCTGTTGTCGGCCTGACAACTAATAAACAAACTCATCAATAACAGCCCCTTCACCATTAAAGACATGGTTGTTTAATAAGAATAGCTTTTCCCAAAGCCATGGCTGATGACCAGTTTGCAACTTGGTTGGTTGGCAGTGGGCAATTGCATTGCAACCAACAAAGTTGCTGACTTAGTTAGAATATGGCTTTGGGAAGCGATAAGAAAGCACAAGGTATGAACTGGTACTGACTCTTTCACTACCACCAAGACATAGGCCCACCTAAAGAACAGACAGGCTCACTGCACCAAGGCATAGGCCCACCTACAGAACAGAGAGGCTCACTACCACCAAGACATAGGCCCACCTACAGAACAGACAGGCTCACTGTATCAAGACATAGGCCCACATACAGAACAGACAGGCCCACTGCACCAAGACATAGGCCCACATACAGAACAGACAGGCTCACTACATCAAGACATAGGCCCACATACAGAACAGACAGGCTCACTGCACCAAGACATAGGCCCACATACAGAACAGAGAGGCTCACTGCACCAAGACATAGGCCCACATACAGAACAGAGAGGCTCACTGCACCAAGGCATAGGCCCACATACAGAACAGAGAGGCTCACTGCACCAAGGCATAGGCCCACATACAGAACAGAGAGGCTCACTGCACCAAGACATAGGCCCACATACAGAACAGAGAGGCTCACTGCACCAAGACATAGGCCCACATACAGAACAGAGAGGCTCACTGCACCAAGGCATAGGCCCACATACAGAACAGAGAGGCTCACTGCACCAAGGCATAGGCCCACATACAGAACAGAGAGGCTCACTGCACGGTAGCAAATGTTGCAGTAGGGCTAAGCATGACTACCCACTGATTAAGTCACCACCTAACCACTACTAGGTAGTGACAGACAGCAGACACAGCAAAAATGTGTCATGGGGTACCGGTACCAAACACCAGGAACCGATTTTAGTACCGATATTGGTTCCAACCTGAAAGGTGCCCAACCCCCCATTCACTATCTCCTAGATACAGTAAGTGTATGACCATTCACTACCTCCTGAAACTGAAACTTGAAGACATCAGTGAACTGCTTGAACCACATGCAAAAGCCTTTACCTAATTAACCATACTGGTGTAAGTGACATTCTACCAACTTCACAGGTGAGCCAAAACACCAATAGATTGACTCCAGTCATTCTCCTGGATAACGGTGGTGATTTAATGGTCTGCCCACAAACAGCTCTGAGAAATAAGTCTTCGCCTGTCTGAGAAGATCCCCATATATAACACTAACTACATAGCTACAAGCGCTCCATACACATGTGCATAAGCTTCCCATATATAATACTGATGTGTGAAAGCTGTCCATATATAACACTGTCCATTATATAACACACTCCCAAAATACAATATATGCCCATATATATAATAAAACACTATATACTATAATGAAACAGGTGCAAACACGTCAGTCTGGTGCAACCAGCACAGGACCAGGGCAACGCAAAACAAAAAGAACGCAGCGCAGTGCAGCGGATGTCTTCTTAATTGTTAGCTTTTAATTTAGGGTGCATAAGAAATGTTTCAACGTAAGATTATATCTTCCTCAGAGTCCAGGGGAACATGTCATTTTATATCAAAATGTTACAAAATAAAAAAAATGTTTAAATAAAAAAAAAAAACTAAGAATTAGGAAGACATCTGTGCTCCCCACATAGAATAGTGCTGTGTTACAATCTGCCCATGTAAATAGCGATGTAAATAGTGTACAATATAACACTGGTGTGTCCATTCCTACTGTTGAAATTGATAAATGCCTAGAAGTGAAAACTGCAGCCATGGTAACTGTGTTGTTTACGGCTGACATGGCTTATCTGAAATAAAAATATATATTATTGAAATGTTCCCACTGATCTACAAATTGACTTCCATGCGGTTAGAATACACATGATTTTTATTCTCTGACATTCAAAACTCTGCTTATGTACAGTTGACAATACACTGTTATAAACATCTGAAATAGGAAGGAGAGAAAGAAAAGGCGAGTCTCAGGTGCAGATTAATCTGTCATGTTTACGCAGGAGTAGCACAGACCAGTTTCTGCCATGAGTCTCTGCACATCATCTAGAGCTCTACTGCTGTTTGACACACACTTCCAACAACAGGAAGCCAAGAGAGCAGCTGACACTGAGCCACACACACTCTCTCTCTCTCTGGCACAACCTGCAACAGATAGGGCACTTGTCTGCACCAGACTGGACCGGTTCCATCTGAGAGAACTTTTTGACATAACCAGGGTGCTACCCAGATGGGAACTGCCTTTAGAACAGAGCTGACCTGGTGGATAAGCCAGACCTGTGCCAGTTAAGGCCCGGATCTCAGCTGGAGTGGAGCTCAGTGTCAAGTGCTCTTTGAGTTCAGAACACACACACACACACACACACACACACACACACACACACACACACACACACACACACACACACACACACACACACACAGAAGGGCGGCACAAACAGTAATTGCAAGGCATCAGAGAAGAACTCTAGAGAAACAACAGACCCTTAAATCAAACTGTGTTTGTCCATGTTTGCAACATCACTTCTCAGTCTGCGCTGAGTCCAATGCGCCAGTAGAGTGTCCCACGCAGAGGGAGAGAAGAAGACAAAAAGAAGAAAAGAAGAGTGAAAAAGAACAAAAAAGAGCAAAAACAAACAAAATCAAACCAAAACAAACATCAGCTGGACGCCACAATGGCATCAAGGGGGCAGTTCCTGGTTGGCCATGACCTGATTGGGGAGGGGGGGGGGCGGGGTTAGGGGATTAAGGTCCCCTCCAGGGGTGTGTTCAGTCTGGATGGTGATGATACTCTGCTGTGAAGACTCCCATACGCCCACATCAGCAGCAGTAGAGTCTGGACCAGACGGGACCGGATGCTGGAGTGGAATAGTTTGCCACATAACACACGCCAGAAACTGACCTGGAGGGGTGTGTGTGTGTGTGTGTGTGTGTGTGTGTGTGTGTGTGAACCCACTGCCCCAGGTTCAGAGGGGTTGTCCCTGTATGTCTGTGTGTGTGTGTGTGTGTGTGTGTGTGTGTGTGTGTGTGTGTGTGAACCCACTGCCCCAGGTTCAGAGGGGTTGCCCCTGTATGTGTGTGTTTGTGTGTGTCTATGTAGGTCCACATGTAGATATGTAGGGGTGTGTGTGTGTCCATGTAGATATGTAAGTGTGTGTGTGTGTGTGTGTGTACACATGCATCACTGCATGCCGAACCACTGCTCCTGGTCTGCCCACTGAGCTGCCTCGCTGTCGCTGCCCTCCAGGTCCCCGTCCTCCCCGCTGCCCTCCATGTCGTCCCCGTCCAGCTCCACCGTGGCGTCCATGGGACTCTCCTCCTTCTCCATCTTCTGCATCCCCTCCAGAGACTTCTGGTCATTCGGGTCCAGGCTGGCCCATGAGAGAAGACACACCAGGCACAGGGTTAGCCGCTATGCTACGCTGGCAATCTCAAGATCTCACTGTGCGTTTCCACAGTGGCACACTGCTGGACTACTGACTGCATGCAAGCAGCATCAAGCCTTTGGTGTAACTGTCAGATTATTTTTCTCAAATTTACTACTGTGTTCTCAAACATACTGTGTTCACAAAACTGACTGACTGACTGACCCAGGACAGAAGACACACTACACTAGCCACAATGGACAATACCAAAATGGCATACTACTGTGCCACTGACTACATGCTACCAGTATGGGGTTAGTTTTCAGGCAGTAACTGGCCCTCTCCTGTTCTCAGTGTGTTTTACTCTCTGTTTCTCTGTGTCACCAGAGTGAAATATTACATAGATCGTAAACACCAGTGGGTTGTTATGGACACTAGACAAACACAGAGGTCAAAGGTTACCTGAGTGCTATGCTGTACTGATCAATGGATTCCTGGTACTCATTCACTGCAAAGAGAAAATCTCCCAACATCCTGTGCAGCACACAGTCGCTCTGATTGGCTAGAGTGTTCCGCAGTAGAGTAATCCCTTCTTCGTACTTCTGTTCTCGACCTGAAAATTAATAAACAAACTCGTCAATAATAGCCCCCTCATCATTAAAAAAATGATTGTTTAATAAGAATAGCTCTGCGCAATAAGAAAACACAAGGTATGAGTTGGCATTTACGGCATATGTGTACACCAAACAGGCCTACTGCAGGGTATATAATGTTGTATATATGTGTACACCAAACAGGCCTACTGCAGGGTATATAATGTTGTATATGTGTACACCAAACAGGCCTACTGCAGGGTATATAATGTTGTATATATGTGTACACCAAACAGGCCTACTGCAGGGTATATAATGTTGTATATGTGTACACCAAACAGGCCTACTGCAGGGTATATAATGTTGTATATGTGTACACCAAACAGGCCTACTGCAGGGTATATAATGTTGTATATGTGTACACCAAACAGGCCTACTGCAGGGTATATAATGTTGTAGGACTAAGCCCAGACAGGGCCCAGACGGATGTTAGTCTTTTATTGTGTGTGATAGATTAGATGAATATTTTCATTTCTAAATATGACTACAGTTTTTGTAAATTGTGAAAAAAATGACAGTGTTGTCTAGTGTTCTGTTATAGCATGATTATTATTACTGTTATAGTGTGATTATTATTACTGTTATAGTGTGATTATTATTAGTACTGTTATAGTGTGATTATTATTACTGTTATAGTATGATTATTACTACTATTATAGTGTGATTATTATTAGTATTTTTTTCTATCTGTACTTCTAATCTCACTTAAATGTTTAGGCTTTTACGCCAATTAGATTTTTAAATTTTTGTTATAATTTGTTCATTTTAATTATTGTACGTCACTTTAGATAAAAAGTGTCAGAGTACAGAGTACCAATAAACACAAACATACACCAACATGTACTCACTGAGCAGCTCGGCCTTCTTGACCACGGCCTTGATGTAGTCTGGCCGCTGGGCCAGGGCTTTGTCCAGCAGTGCTTTGGCCTTGTCCTGGGTCAGGGGATCAGCCAGGCACACAGTGGCCAGGATGGTGAGAGTTTGGGCGTTGGCACCCAGAGTCTTATAGATGTTATTAGCCATTCCCATAGCCTCCCGCACGCCATTGGACGCCAGGTAGCAGTCAATCAAACCTGGTTGGGGAGGGGGAGGGAGGGGGAGAGAGAAAGAGAGAGAGAAAGAAAGACAGAGGGAGAGAGAGAGAGAGAGAGAGAAAGAGAGAGTAGAAGAATACATTTCAGAGAAGAAGATCCCGTCATAATCTGATCATATATTGTAAGAGTATATGGTCCAACTGTTGAGCGTCTGGTTGTGTCAACCTGACTGTTACGCATGGGCATCTTTGAAGTGTATGTGTATGTAAGTGTGTGTATGTGTATGTAAGTGTGTGAATGTGTGCACGTGTGTGTGTGCGTGCATGTTACCTTCGTAGCAGTCAAGTCGACAGGGTGCCAACCGCATGGCTTCTCTGAAGTGGATGATGGCCTCCTGCACGCGGCCCATGTTGCGCAACGCTGCCCCCTTCAGGAGGAGAGCCTGCACGCTGTTGCTGTTGAGCTGGATGGCCTTGGCGCCCAGGTAGAGGGCTCGCGAGTAGCGCTTGCTGTAGAAGCTGTGACACCTGGCCAATCACACAACAAAAACAAGACTCAGAACCACAAGTTAACAACAGACAAACAACTCTTGCCAACCTCAAATTTGCCTTAATTACATCTGCTGACCTACAATGCTACTTACAAAGTAATAGATTCAAGACCAAAATACAACTATGTTAGGATACACTAATAACTTGTATGATAAGCACTAATAGGCAATAATAAACTGAATGTTATTCTGTGATGTACTATAGAAGCTGAATGTTATTCTGTGATGTACTATAGAAGCTGAATGTTATTCTGTGATGTACTATAGAAGGCCTACTCATGTTGTTATTTAACTGTCGTTCTTCACTATAACAAAGCAACCGTCCAAAGTCAGTCAACCGATAACCCTGCTGTTCCAGGTGGCTGAGTGCTGTCCCTGGGAATAAGAATGAGGCTATCTGGTACAACGTACCAGACAGTAGTTAGACCAAATGGCGAAATGGCAGCCACAGCTAACTGATGAAGGCAATTATCTCTCCAATTAATCAAAGAGTGAAACAGCAGCCACCACTAACTGATGAAGGCAAGGAAACTTTTCACTTTTGTTTTCCTGTGCCCATTAAATTAGCATTAGCTGCAGATTAGCTAACAAATGTAGTCTATCTTATACCAAATTGTCTTGCTCTGAGTCCTAGTGACTACAGGGCTATGGGTTGATTGACCCCAGACTATGCCTTAAAGTATCCTTTTCCTCATCAAGAAGAATAATTAAGCCCTTGTCTCCATCCCTGTCTCTCACCCAGAGATGACCCAGGGCTCTGCGTGCTGGTCTGAGATATTGAAGAGACGGCCGCCCAACACCTCAACGTCCTCTAGGTGTCCCTCACGAGCCATCAGATACCCATACACATCCATACCTTTAACACACACAGAACAAGGGATTTAGTTTTCTACCAGGCCAGTAAGTATACATGATACACCCCAAACCAAATACTGTATGTCCATCTATACGTGCACACAATGGCAATGCACACAACAACATTATTTCCACCATGAGGGTAGTTCTTCAGTCTCCGTACCTGTAATCTGGAGATTTCTGATAAATATTACAAGAAGTGTTGTTGTTGTGGGTTAAAAATTGCTTAGCTTTGCTGACCCACACACACAACACAGAGTCTTCTCTACCTTTGATGAGATAAGCATCGAGCATCTGCGCCTGTTCAAACTTCAGGATGGCGTTCTTGGTGTCACCCGCTCTGAAATAGACGTCCGCCAGACTGACCAGAAGGTCCACGTTATCCCTCAGAAGCGTCTTTTTCTCCAGGGAACTGCACACAGATGCATGGCAGAGTGGGTGTGTTGAAGTGATTGATTGATTGTTTGATTGATTGATTGAGTGTGTATATAGTTTGGTGAAACGCTTTACTTAAATAAATCAACTCATCAGAAAACCTTATTTATATAAAAATACTCTAGAAGCCACAGGGCTACTACCTGAACATTTGGACTGAAAGAGCCCAGCGCATCATGCCCAGATTCTAAGACATCTAGTGATAACCCTGCACTGGATCACTGCACAGAGAGGCATGTAGTGATAACCCTGCACTGGATAATGACACAGAGAGGCATGTAGTGATAACCCTGCACTGGATCACTGCACAGAGAGACATGTAGCGATAACCTTGCACTGGATAATGACACAGAGAGCTCCATGAGAAGCAGAAGGGGGTCCAGGACCAAGATCAGCACTCATAACATTTTGAGACTAATTACATTGGTTCCCATTCATCTATGGGTGATGTATGACAGATCAGTTTTTTCACGTAAATTAACAAAATGCCTTGTCATTATATGAGTCTGTACTGTTAAGCTAAGATACTGTACTCAATGACATTGGAAGTCGAGTGCTAATTTAACTCTGCTAGCTTCAATCTGCCACTGGTGCCATTATTTTTAACATTCATTCTCAAATCAGCTTTCCTGCCATCATGGCAGCATTAATCAACATGGTGGCACTAATCAAAATAATGGCACAATAATTCAGTAAAGGAATGAACTCCTGGTTCTCTATAGGTGACGTATGAAATGTAAAGGAATGGAACTCCTGGTTCTCTATAGGTGACGTATAAAATGTTTTGCAGCATTATGTCATTTTGAACTGGAGTTTGCGGTCTCTATAGTGCTGATGGCCCAGTGGTTGTACCAGAATATGTGTTCACATTTTACTTATGCAGCATATGTAGCATAACTTCACAAAAACATAAATTGTTGTAGCAAGCTGCCTGTGATACAGAGGGTATTCGGTAGGTAAAGGTTTGGGAACCACTGGCCTACCATATAGTACTGATGACGTAGTGGATGTGTCCTATAATATATGTACACATAGGGGACCACTGGCCTACCATATAGTACTGATGACATAGTGGATGTGTCCTATAATATATGTACACATAGGGGACCACTGGCCTACCATATAGTACTGATGGCACGGTGGTTGTCCCCAGCATGGATGAAGGCATGGGCTTTGATCCAGGTGGAGAGCCAGTCCAGGTTAGGGATGCTCTGGATCACGTCCATGGTCATGGAGGCCACCTCGGCACCCTTCACTGACAGAGACAGCAATCCTGCAGGGACACAAACATTCAAGAGTTACTCTCATGGAGGCCACCTCTGCACCCCTCACTGACAGAGACACCAGTCCTGCAGGGACACACACATTCAAGTGTTACACTAAAGGGTAAACACAGACACAGGCAAACAGAGTCAATGACATGATGACTTCAAGAAACCAAGCAACACAAATAGAATGTCTCATAGGTTAAGCCCCACATAAACACGAATCTGAAACCTGAGTTTCACTGTATGACCTGTTCAATGTCAATAAAAGATCTAATTTAATCTGATCTGACCTAACCTGAATTAGGCATAATCCATGTATGGGGAACAGGGCAAGAAGGTCTACAGGAAGCAGCTGCAAAGGACTGTGTCTTACCTATGATTGCATCAAGGGCCAGGGGACATTGCCTCAGCACCTCCTTGTAACTAGTGACAGCCGAACGCTCCTGGCCTGCCTTTCTGTAGAGGTTAGCCAGCATCATGTTGATCTGTGAGGGAAAGAATGGTGGATTTGACAAGTGTATATGTATGTATGTATGTATGTATGTATGCGTGCGTGTGTGTGTGTGTTTGGGGAGGGGGGGTCTACAGATACTATCTGATGTAGGGGGAAAAAAGGAGGAGGCAAGTCTACAGATATAAGTGTTTAAAAAGAGAAGGTTGTTTTTTACCTTTGGAGTTCTCTGCCGGGATGGGATTCCATCCAAAACTGCAATAGCATCTTTGTCCAGCTTTAGGTTTGTGTAACACTCAGCTATCTTATATTTCACTTCGATTTCTGAGGGCAAGCTCTGACAAAGACAGCAAAAAACAATATTTCAAATGCCTCATTTCAAATGCAAATTCAGTAAAGCATAGCAAATATATAAAACTTGCATCATGCATTGGTGCTAATCAAGTCAAACAGCTATGAACCATTAAATACCTTGTTAGAGGCTTCAACTTACCTGTGCTTGGACAGATGACGTGGTGCCCCCAGTGGAAGGGCGCACTTTAGAGGTTTTGCTGAGCACCTTCTTCTGCTGTAAAGCAGAATTGTATTTGGAAGCCGCATTGCGGTATTCTTTGTCGTGAAAGATGGCATCGGCGTGATAGACCAGCAACTGGTATTTTTGTGCTGGAGAGAAAAGTTCTCTGCAGGAAATGAAACATCAACTTCTAAGTTTTGAATACGAATGCGCCCCAAACCTTGAATCAGCAGCCCATGCAAGCATTACAGTGTTTTAAAAGATGCCCATGTTAAAGAATTAAAATGGATATCTTTACTGAACATCATCCAGATATCTGGGTAACATTTTCCATTTTGCTAGCCTCCAATAGCATCTCAGGCTTACTACATCATTACAGTAGACGAGGGGAGTGCTGTGCTAGCAGGCTCGATGAGGATGCACTTTCGCATTTTGTTCACCGATGCACGTTGCAGACGCTATAACACAATAATCACGACAAGGCTAGAATAGCATATCATATATTTAATCCCTGAAAACTCTAAAGACAACTAACGTTATACCATATGAAGAGATGCAGCTAGCTGGCACTTACGGGTTGTTAGTACTCATCGTCAACAACAAACTGCTCATAAGACGGACATTGGAATGTAATCCTGCCGCTGCCATATCCCGTACATGATCCACGACGTTCATTTTTGCAACTATACACTCGATCCTTGATTTGCTCAAACAATTCAAAAGAAATGTCTGATTTATGAGCAGGCTGCCACAGAAGTTGTGATCACTGCCCAAAACTGTTCCTATCAAACATGGCGCCTCTAGGCCCCTCTGACGTGATATTCAAATCAGCCCTTTCAAACAAGGGGAAAGGAGGGGGGAGCAAACGCACTCATAACACATTTTGACAAGACATATCAGTCTAGTCTTTTAACATGAACAAGTTTTGAGTTAACTTTCTTTTTTTTTTAATTGACAAAATTGTGAAGAAGTAACTTTGAAAACTAAACATACTAAAATGTTGTATGTCACATAGGATTCATATCTGTGAAATAATGATGTCAAGCCTATAAACGTCTGTCTTGCATACGGAGATTTGTGCTTCTCATTTTACAAAAGATTTTTGTTCAGGAAACGTGTGTGGACTCCTCTATCAGTTGCGCATGCGCTCATATCTGATTATTTGTGGCAGCTGAGGCTGGGGGCTGGAAGCAGTCCGTTTTCTTTTTTTATTTCTTGACGGTATCGTTTGTCGACAGTTTTGTTCAGTTTTGTGTTGATTTACAAAGTACCATGACTGAACAATCTGCTTTACTTCTTCGAAAACAACTGGCAGGTGAGAAGGATTGTAATATTATATTTGGTAGCTAATCCGAAATTGTCGAGGTTGCTGTCGATAGCTTTCTAAAGCTGGTTCCATTCTCCCTTTGCCCCAGGCTGCCTTCAAAGATTGTTGACAGTCAAGCCGTTTGTTTACAACAGCAGTCCGCTTAGCTAGGTCAAACATCCCCATTTCATAACGTGTGTCGCAGTTTTTTTGTTAAAGGCAAATGTGTATGTTGTCATGTTGAAATACACTACTGATCTATCGACTCCATTTACAGCTGATTTTGGGGTTCGAGAGGTATTGTTAGCCAGTTGGCTGTCCTTGCTAGCGTGTTGTTCATTAGTATGTTGAGAGTTGACGCTACCTGCTAGCTGCGATTTGTACAGTGGCCAATATGGCAAACATACAGCCGTTGCTGACACAAATGTTCACTGTTTTTACAATAAAATACCGTGAGATAAGGTGTCTTAAATATGAGAGACATGTATCGAATTGCCAGCGTTATATATTCACTGTACTGTCGCCATAACAAATCGGAACAAAGGAACGATCCGCTCCCTTGTCTTTTTATTTATCCTTATTAGTAGTGGCCTTTCCAATCATATGTTCAATAAACCTACGATCACCTTTGATTGTAAAATTTGGGTTAATATTTTGTGCGGCAACAGCTTATGAGTGTCCATAAATTCGATGTTGTTGTGACTGTTCCATATTCCATCTGTTGTACTTGTATGGCGGATTATACAGAGTATAGTTGAGCTGTTTGTGTTGGTGTTGTGTGGTGATGAAATTGACTCATGCAGCCTGTTGTATGATCATGGTCCTGCTTTTCTTGTTGCAGTAGTTAGCACATGCACAAGTCTACCCTTACCACAGCAGTATGTTAAGGGAGGAGTAACCTACATAAGATGGATTTCTAGCTGTTGCACAGCAAAAGCCTTGTTATAGGCCTTTACAGCATGGGGTTTATGGAGAATGATCAGTGTTCCATTTATTGTTAGACCATGTTGACATTACCAGGGACTGTATCTCACACTACAAGAAAACTACATTGTAAAATGAGTTTAAAAATAAATTGGACAATTAATTTTAAAACAATTATTTTTATTTTTTTATTATTATTATTATTATTATTGTTATAAAACATGTTAAAGTAAAGTTATTGGTCTCTGTCCCTCAGCTTAGCAGGCATTTCTCCTAAATCGCTTCTTTGCAAAAATCAGTTTCCCAACAGGAAGAAGTAATGTGAAGTCTAGGCCTAGTTGTTGTGGAACAGGCAGTGGTGATTAGGGAAATCAGGTGATTGGATAATTGGTTGAAAGTGGTTGATGGGGTTACCACCTCCCTTCTTTATCAGGCTTTAGGACTTACAGTATACCTGTGTGTGTGTGTGTGTGTGTGTGTGTGTGCGCGCGCGTGTGTGTGTGTGTGTGTTACCGTTTGTGCTTTCTGGAGTAGGTCTGGATGGTTTGCCAACTAGTGCGAAGTTCTTGTTTTTTTTCTTTTTCAGAGCTCAATAAGAACCCAGTTGAGGGATTCTCTGCCGGCCTCATTGACGACGATGACATTTATAAATGGGAGGTTGTCATCATTGGCCCACAGGACACACTCTTGTAAGTTGTTTATTGTTTGTGTTTATGACATTGTGCAATCTCATGGTAAACATGCATGTTGCAGCAGTGTTGGGAGATGGGCTTGTTGTATTTTGTTGTGTCTCTCCCACAGTGAAGGAGGCTTTTTTAAGGCATACCTCACCTTCCCTTATGATTACCCACTGCGGCCTCCAAAGATGAAGTTTATCACTGAGATCTGGCATCCCAACGGTAACACACACACACTCACAGAGCATCCTCCATCACCCAGGAGAGATTAGCATATATTGACAGGGGAGAATAAGTCATGAATTAATTGTTGTGCTCAGGGCATCCGAAGCTTCCAACAATCTTATTTTGTTTATTGCTTTGAAATTTTACTTTCTCTACAGCAAGTAAACAAAATAATCTAAATTCACAGTTGGTTGGCCTCCGCAAGAAAAACAGCCATTGGTGATATTTTAGAGGAAATGCTAAATGAACGCCATCTGAAGATGAATTGATAGCAAGATGGTGTGCAGAGCTGCAGGCAATGCCACTGACATAAAGATCTAAAGATGTAAGGATGTTTTCTAGACTATTCTAGTTGTTCGCACCCTGGCCTTGTCCTAGTGTTCAGTTTTATGTCTGCTGCACTCTGGTTTTGCGCAACAACATGCCTTACTGTTAGCTTATAGAAATAGTCCTTTTATGGCCTTTTGCTTTTAAATCCACCAGTCTAAATGATCATAAATGATGAAATGCAGCCACATTGAATGACTTTGCCCTTGGCCAGTGTCTCATGCCTTCCTCTTCTGTCCAACCCACTGCCATCCCTCCCTGGATCCGCTCCCCTCCTCCTCTTCTCCTGCTCGTCCTCCTCTTCCTCTCCGTTGTCTTCGACCTGCCTGACCGCTGCAGTGGCCAAGAGCGGCGACGTGTGTATCTCGATCCTGCATGAACCGGGCGAGGACAAGTTTGGCTATGAGAAGCCGGAGGAGCGTTGGCTGCCTATCCACACAGTGGAGACCATCATGATTAGCGTCATCTCCATGCTGGCCGACCCAAACAGTGACTCGCCCGCCAACGTCGACGCCGCGGTGAGCACCCCATGTCCGATGTGTCCAAGGACACCAGTCCCTTACGCTCAAGGACGTGTGTGAGTGTGTGTGTGTGTGTGTGTGTGTGTGTGTGTGTGTGTGTATTGATTAAAGGTGTTGATGTTTACATTGGGCCCACAGAAAGAGTGGAGGGAGGACCCTAATGGCGAGTTCAAGAGAAAGGTTGCCCGCTGTGTACGAAAAAGCCAAGAGATGGCATTTGATTAACCCTCGTCTGTCTTCGTCTGTGGATAATCCCATGGTAAGAAAAACACATACGTGCACACACACACTCACATGCACAAGCATGTTTCTAATGAATAGTACAATGTAAAGCCACAGAAAACTAATTTTGAAGTGTGTGTGTGTGTGTGTGTGTGTGTGTGTGTGTGTGTGTGTGTGTGTGTGTGTGTGTGTGTGTATGTGTGTGTGTGTGTGTCCATGCCCTCTTTCAGCTAAACTAATTTGTTTCATAAGGGAGCCAGTGTTCCCCTTCAGTGGACTATTTCACCCAGCAATTGTAAATAGAGATGTGATCAGCTGAGCTCTTCAGCCCCCTGAGGTGCGTCTCCGCCATGCGCTCTCTGTCCCAGGGAGCCCCCCCACCCTCTGAGAGACCTACCAGCTAAACTACCCTCCGTCTCCTCCCTGAACCAACCCTGACCCACCCCAACCCGGAAGTGTATATTTCATTCTATTTATTTAAGAAATGACCATGTAAGATAATGTCTCTACTGTAAGATATCTCTACTGCTTTTTTATTGCTGCTGAACAGTTTCTACTTTGTATCAGGTTTCTTATGCAATGTGTGGATGTCTGTGGTTCATGGAGACTATGGAGCACTCGGAAGCCAGAGTTATCATCACAATCATGATTACTGTTGTAATAATATTAGAACTATTATAATTATGATTATTACTACTGTTATGACACTTGTTAGTACCAATCGACCTGTGTTCTCCGTTCCTCCCTCTCACTGTTGCCTTATGTTATGTTTGTTTCTTGCTCTTTCCTGAATACTTGGCTGTGACTGTAAGCGGGAGATGTTCAAGTGTGTTTATGGGTTTGTAGGCATAGCCGCTCATTGGAGTTAGCAGTACACGTCCACTGGCCCCCTGACAGTGTCCAGCTATGTCTGTCGTCCCCCAACCCCAGTTCCCCCTGACACGTGTCTTCACTCAGACTCTTGTCCAAGGATCTGTGTAACTGACTTACAAATGCACTGGAACCTTCACTTACCTCTGTGGCTGTGTGGCTAATAGGTGTTGTTTACATAAAAATATGACGGTAAGGTTTAATTGGACGTAAATCTCAGCAATGCATGTGTAAAAAATGTTTTATGTCTATGTAGCATGCTTGTAATTTTATTTAATGAATAAAAATGGGTATATTTTAAAATTGGACATTATTTGATGGTGGGAGAATCCACAGTTCTGAATGCTGTAGTGTCTCTGTTTGCTGGTCCCAAATGGAGGTGTGTGTACCAGAAAGGAGAGTGGCGGTATGGCCGTCATTTTCAGGCTGGTTCACACCGGACTGTGGTTGCACAGAGACACGCAGACTGCCATCCTTACACGAAAACAGAGTTGTCTTTAACATTCGGTCCACAGAATTATGGATTTTCCCCGCTTTTTTATTGAGGAAAAAAATCAGTAAGGTAAAAAGACCAGCTTAAGTAATTGACCTTTGGTGGAAACTGTAACCACTTGTTCTTTTTTCTAAATGCTGGTGTCGTAAAATGGCAGCGGCTTAAAATGATACTTTTGAGCTCTGTGTGTCGGTGCTGATGTAGCTTTTGGGGTAAGGACATCCCCAGAAATAGACTTGAAACCTGTTCCAGGTCGCTGGCTTGAACTGCAACTATCCAGGAGCATGGCGTTTAATTTGATCAAGCGGTTAGCAGTCGGTCTGCAGAAAGGTGGCAGTGGCTCAGTTTTGGTGTTCCTGCGCTCTTTGTTTTTTTTCCCCACCCTGACGAATCTGGTGAAGTTATTGGCCAGACGGGTGTTGCACTGTATTGGCCCCGGGACGCTGCATGTGAAACATGAAGCAATAGGCCTGCTAGTCACTCAGTACCACCATGCAAATGTGCTTTCAGGTAAATCTCACTTCACCACTACGTAGATATTTTACAGCTCTTTGTTTTGTGTAATGTGTGTTTAAGGTGAGCTCAATAAATACATAAATAAAGATAACCCTCTTTTTCATAGAAAGTTATTCATGTCTTTCCTGATGTACATTACAGTGTCTTGAGTGTGTCCCTTGTGATGAGTTGTTCACATCCTTCAATTTAAGTGCGCAGTTCTATAAAATGCAAAACTTTAAAATAGTCTACGAGCATAATCAAACGTTAGCGGACTTTCTTGAGAACAATATTTGTCTCACGTCATCTCTTGATAACGGTCTCTGGACCGGCTACGCAAGCGCAGCTGATGAGACTGTTGCGCACAGCCCCAGTCCTGTCAATCACACATGCGTGCAGTAGTTTCCACAACTTCAGCCTGCGCAACAAACGCATCAGCAGCACAACTGCGAAGACTAAACAAACCATGAGGAAGCAGGTCACCTTCTTGGAGATGACCAGAGAACGCAGCCAACATGGAAACGGGCTCAAGACAACAAGGTAAGCTATCCAAGAAGTATTTTGTGTTCCAAAGCCTCTAATGTGGACGCGCACGTCGTAAGCTATAATGTAAGTCGTTTTAGGCATATTTAGAACTAATGGAGAAAGAAAGAAAAAAGGAGTTTATATTATGTTACTTAATTGACATTATCTGTGTCCTCGATTGTAGGTCTGCGGGGTCCCCGCACGCTTCTCGGGTCCATTTGAACGGTAGGCCTATGCTTAGCTCAGGACCTGACTCCCGAGTTGTTGGGGCGGGTATTACATTTCTCAGGGGTTGAAATACGACCCAGGCTAAATGAGAGAGGCCACCGGGGGTGAAGACTTTGTTGCCCAAAGAGCTTAGCTATTAACACTTCTGAAATCCTGCTCAGCAAATGTCTACATTTGCAATAAAAAATATACTGTTAACATGGATAGAAGCTGATTGTAGATAAAGTTATAATGCAAATGTAATGTGTGTGTGTAAAATGTTTCCACACAGTTGATGAAAGTGTTGATCAAAATGTCCGGATTCACAAACCTTTGTGCTATAAGCCTCTGCCACAGCCAAGTTCAGAAACCCAGCACTTGAAAACTATCCACATTCCAAAGGCAATGATGATGGCTCCTTTCTTGCAGGTAGGCTTAGGATGAAGAGAGGACTCCATTCTGGTGTCCATCAGTGTATAGCAATTGATTTGACTGTGTAGGAGATTTGTAGAAGAGTATAGAATTTACTGTTACATTTTGTTTCCATGTTTAAATTACTGTCTGATGTTCTCCCAGTATCCTAGTCTGACTACAGGCCAGAAGCGTTACCTGTGCAGCATCGCAAGCATCTACAGTACTGAACACATGCGCAGACAGATGCGGCAACACTACCTCACCATCCTCAGGAGCTGTGCTGCAACTGGTGAGACAGACTGACCCCTGGGTTGGCCACCACTCACTCTATATCCCTGACCCCTATATTAGCGTGTGTAACAAAGGATGCCAGCTAGCCTAAGTGTGTGTGTTGAATGCCAGTAAACCTCCCTGCAGACACCTCAAGAGCCTCCTAGTCAGTTGACTGGCAAGGCCGCTCGACTCCCGAATCCTGATCTGAGTTTTCTGTGAGGTCGCGGGTTCGAGACCCATGCTGGACTGTGCAGGATGACCTCGGTTACTGACTAAAAGTACTTGATGAGTACCTTGAAAATGGGACTTCAGAATAAACACATAGGTGCATGTGTGTGTGTGTGTGTGTGTGTGTGTGTTTCTTACCTTGCTGTCCTCTGAGTACACATCCTTGTTGTAACCCCTGACAATGGTGCAGGCAATGTATAGTCTCATCACCACAAAAGCTAGTAGTATCTTACCCAGCCTTACCTGTATGGGAACACACACACCAAAACAGTCCTACGTTCGCTGTGCACAACACGTGTATGTGTGCTGCTGTTTCAGCTGCAGGCCACAGATCAGCAGGGAGAAGCAGAACGACATCAGTGAAAACTCACCCCAGAGGATACCTGTCAGCCTCTGCCCACAGTGACCAGAGGCCCAGAGCTTTCCCCTGCTCAAACACCCACACCATCATGAGCGCAGACAGCCACAATAACACAGCACACTCTGGCAAACTAGTCCTGCCTCAGATTACCAGCCAGAACAGGTGAGCTGGCAAAGATCTAGTAAACTTTTGACATACCAGCCCACTGTTGTGGTGTGAAGGATGCTGGGTAATGTGCTAGGATACTGGATAACAGTACCAGTACCAGCCCACTGTTGGTGTGAAGGATGCTGGATAATGTGCTCTTTTCCTTCTTCCTTTGTTTTGGGGGAAACTCAGAAATCTGTCCCATATTTCTGCACCAAATGTTAAAAATCACAGAAAAGTGAAGTCCAGCAGTAACCAAACATCACAGCAGACATCCTCCAAAGGTAATTTTACATTACATAATACAATAACATGACTGCATAACAAAAACACTTCACGGCCACATGTATATAAATGCAACATTTGTGAGACCGTCATGTAAAAAGGTTTCACACACAGTAGAGATTTTGTCTTTTTACCTTTACCTTTTGGACTTTATGCACACCTCACCTGAGCACAACAATATCCTCCTGCTTACATTTATAGGAATAAAGAGATGCACTCTGTATCAGCAAGAGGACCTGGAGGAGAATCTGAGCTCCCTGTCACTGGAGGAGGAGATGGATATTGTGCTAAACTGAGTGAACTTTAGCCTCAGACTCTCTCACATGACTGCTGAACATTTGGATCAGTTCATGATCAGATCTGAAGTAAAGATCAAACCTTACTAAGCAAAACTGATGTCTGGCACTTGGCTTAATTGTGATTGAATGAATCTTGGTTACATGAATTTTGTTGCAAATATGGCGATAAAGAAAGATTGTATAATGTAGTGTAGTTTCTCTATATGGTTTTAACACTGTGGAGGCTGTCAATTGATTTTATTACATTGATTATTTGATTGCTGTATTTATCTGTAAAGTGATAACAGTCCTGCACAACACAGTCACTTGCTTAAAATGCATTTATCATGTCGCCTACTATGTGGTTGATTCATTTCTTGGTTGGCAGGGAACTTTATAAACAGTGCTGCATTCAAGTGTTTGGATTGTAGTTCTCCTTATTAAAATTCAACTAGGCAAATATATCAATAGCATAGCGTGGGGGCAAAACTGAGATACAGAAACTGAAATATTTTTTATGCAACACACACACACACACATATCTGGATGTGAGAGCCCTGCTCGAGTAGCCCTGTGGCACCATATGCTTTATTTCTCCATAGGGTGGCGCACGTGCTGCCGCGGAGCATGAGAAGATTCTTGACGAGGTTCATGTTGCAGAGCCGCTGAGCCGCAGGCCGCACAGCAACAGATCGACTGCAGCAATTCTGTCATTTTAGTCACGCATGTACGCGCGCGCCATTGATTTGCTTGTCGATTGTGTTTAGTCCAGTTCTTTCAACAGAGACGGTTGATAAATTGATCAATTTCACGTGTATCCTAATTGTTAGGCTTTTGAGACCTTTGCTTTCACGTGTATCTTCATTGGTATAGCTATAACTTTTCTAGCAACTTACAACTTTTGTCATTGACTAAACATTCTTTTACCCACATTTGCAACGTAGAATCCGACTACACGGTTTAAAAAAATGTTGAACAAAATGGACGGTGGTATCTTATTAGTTACAACAGAAATTACATTTTACACAGATTTGGTTGACGCAATTTGCTTGTAATCTGTTGCCCACTGCGCATGCGATGATACATGTTTCATCTTCAGTTTTGCCCCATGTTCTATTGATGTATTGGCCTTTTTAAATTTTAATAAGGAGAGCTAGAATTCAACACTTGAATGTTTCTAAGCAGGAGGGCATTCTGAGTTATACTGCATATTTGAAACAGTTTTATTTATTTATTTATGTTTTAATTGAACGTACTCATCACTAGACCTCGACATGAAATGCGCCTTTGAGGGACATAATGTGAAGGGTAGGTGGCTCGCGATTATAAAGTTAGTTAGCTAGTTGGTTAGCATAGGATATTTATCAAGCTAATGTGAGCAAATAGTGGTTTATAGTGATGATACAGATGCTATGAATATTGTTGTCTCTGTTGTGGTGTAATGTGATATCTGTGGAGTCATTTTACATATTTCCAGTTTTGTTTTTTAGTTTATTTCCACCTGAGAGTCAGACCAGATGCAAACACTTGGCTAACATTGCTGGTTACTAGCACTGCTTTGGTTACTGTTTTTTTGTTTTTGTTGCTTGCCGTAATACAAACTTTATTGTTGTGACTTGTGACTTGTGTGTATAAAGTAGAAACTAGCCTTTTTCACTCTGTATGGCACGGAGTGATTGAATGAGAAAACTCGAATGAGACAAGGAAAAAGTAGATGACTAAGCTGCATATGACACCTTTTCAATCATGTTTTCCAAAGCTTTTGGAAAGGCAGTCCATGCCCTGGCTCGCATAGGAGAAGATCTGTGGTTGGACCCCCTGGAGAAAGGGGTATGTAGGCATTGCAGTCCTCTGCTTCCATAACCTGCCCTGGTGGAAGAGTTTTTGTAAACACAGATTCAGGAAACACACCAGCCATTTAGTAACTATTATATTGCTCTAGTCACGCTGTTTAAGTCACTAATGTAATTTGAGTACATAAGGTATCCTAGATACTTAAGTCACTAATGTAATTTGAATACATAAGGTATCCTAGATGTTTAAGTCACTAATGTAATTTGCCTGAATTGATGGAGCAGTCGGAAATTGCCAGCCTATATCCACTGATTGTTCTCTCTCTCTCTCTCTCTCTCTCTCTGTCCATTTATGTGAAGTTGGCGTTGCGGTCGGTGAACTCGGCCCACTCTGCGTACGCCTGCTTCCTGTTTTCTCCACTCTTCTTCCAGGTCTACATTCCTCAGCCCAGCCCTCAGAGCCAGAGCCCCACCACACCTGTCAAATGCAAGCTAGCCATGAAGGTAGTCAGCTAGGCCACACACACACATGCACACACGTACACACATGCACCAACCTAAACAGGTTTTACACACTCAAGCCCTCTGACTGTCCAGCAGATGACTGTAACAGTAGTTGTAGTAATTTCCACCACTGGCTCCTGTGCTGTTCTAGTCGGTTCTGCCACTTTTCCGCTGCCTGGCCACCATAGAACGCAACGTGGGCCGCTGTGAGATCTCCATTAGTACCGAAGAGAACAGGGTGATCTGCCAGTTCTACTGCAGACATGGTGAGCAGAACAGTAAAGTCTATCTGAACACATGCATTTCTATGATTTGAGCTGAACTTGCTACACAATGTTTGGTTGTAGGACACATAAATATATGGTTTAAGCATATAGCAGATCCACCACAAGGTGGTGCTGTATGGCATGTAATCCTATGATTAGAAAGAGGGATTCACTGAATTGTCAACTTCAGCATGTAATGCATATTTATTAAGTCTAGTTGGCTCATATTGTACTTGTATGTCATAATGGCTACATTTGACTAAATATCAAATGACCGGGTAACAAACTGGCTATATTATAAAATAATATATTAGCATAGTTAATTTACAGTACAGTTAATGCAGTTGTTTTATTTGACCACATTAGATTAGTTGTGAGTGATAGAACGCAGTCTGAGTGCAGTGAAGAGAAAAAGGGAGAGAAAGAGAGAGAGAGAGAGGTACACAGAAAGAGAGACAGAGAAAGATAGGAAGAGGAAGACGGAGAGCAAGAAAGAGAGGTAGAGAAAGATAAAGAGAAGAGATAGACAGGCAGAGGGGATAAAACATAAATGTAAATGTAAATGTAAAAGAGGGAGAGAAAGACAGAATGAGAGAGAAAGAGAGAGAGAGACAAAGAGAGTGTTGTGAGTGTTCTCTTGTTACAGGGATTACTAAAACTCACAACCTGAGTTTCCAGGAATCGGAGCCGCTGCAGGCTGTGTTCCCCACCAGCCTCTGCCCCAATGTGCTCAAAGCCCAGGCCAAGTAAGAGACCGAGACAGAGACAGAGAGTTGCATTATTGCACTGGCAAGCACAAGCACGTCACTTTTGGGGAATATTTTTTTAGTCAGAACATTTACATGCACTAAGAGAAAATCAGATTTTTGCCTTAGTCCGGATAAAATTGAACTTTTAAACGCATGCATACACCTTAGTCTGGCTGAAATTGAACTGAACTGGCTTACTCATAATCGAGCTAAGACACCCTGATAATCCAATTGGAATCGCATTTCTCTCAGCAGGCAGGCAGGCAGGACTGACACACCCCCCTCGAATGATGGAGACATAGTGAGGTCGGTAGACGGGCTCTGGTAACAACGACAGTTGCTGGCAACAACTGCTGGCTTGCGTACATGTACAGCATGTATCTCACGTGCAAAACAATGAAAAGTAAAATATGTATGAAATGTATCTCCAGTCATGCAGCGCTGGCCATTGGTTCGCTCATATTCCCATCAAATATCGCTATAGTCTTCAAACTTACATTGGAAGTTTGTGGCTTAGCATTACATCTTTGGATTAGCCATAGACAGTAAGAGACTTAGCCACAACTGAGGTTGTAGAAAGGTTGATAAAGGTTGATAAACAGGAGTATATCGCCACCTACTGTCTCAGAATCAAATGCACTTTGGTCAATAATTGGATTTTCTTCCCATGCATGTATACTCGAATTACTCGGATCCTCCGATTGAATCAGTGGCTTGGTTATTGCCATTCGTTCGGTTTAGATGTGCATGTACACGTACTGACTGGTTACACACAATTGTCAGTTACACAAACCAGTCAATCATTGGGAATATTCTAATTAATGTATCTGTTGCAGACCATGTGGTTAGTGTAACTGTGTGTGTGTGTATGTGTGTGTGTGTTTGTATGTCAGACTGCTGGGGGACATTGTGAGGCATTTCCCTGCCTCTCAGGAGGAGATCACTCTGTCCATCTCCCCCGTCAAGGTCATCCTGCAGAACTACTATGAGGAGGAGAGTGGTGAGCAGTGATCGGCAAACACACACACACACACATACACACACAAACCACCCAGGCTGGTGGACCACACTCTTTCACTCCGCTTCACTTAGTCTGGACACTCTCGATAGTGTTGGCTTGGGGGGCACTTTGCTTGAACTGTAAACTTATTGGTTCTGCCGTCAGTTTCTGTTTGCTGACAGGTAGCTCGAAAATCTAGCTGGGGAGCCCAAAACCTTAGGAGACCCTGACATAGTACTGTAGCAAAATGCAGTATTGAGCACTGGTGCTACAGCGGTACAAGTCTGGCCAGTCAGACACCACCAGCCAGTTTGACAACGTCAGCGTTTCCAATGAATGTCTAATTTCGGCAAATGCACTGTGTAGCACAGTTTAATTTAACCATAAATTATGTCTTCTTGATGTCTTCTGGATCAAATCAGGCATTCTGTCATGTCAGTGTAGCTTGTTATTTTGAAAGTCATGAATTTGAAAAAAAAGTTAATTTCATGTAAATTTGTCAATTATCAGTCAAGTCAAATAGCTGAGTAAATTTATTATATCAGTCCAAAAATATTAGCCAAATATCGATTATCGGCCATCCAGAGCAATCGAGTATTGTTGAACCCCTAGTATAAACTCACCTTAGGGTCTTGGTGTGTGTGTGTGTGTGTGTGCGTGTGCGTGCGTGCAGACCGTGTGAAGGCCATGTACACAGAGATGAGCCTGCACCCAGATGAGTTTGACTACTTCCAGGTTGGGATAGATTCACACATCACCTTTTGTCTTAAGGAATTGAGGGTAAGTGTTTGTGTGTGTCTCCACCTTCTGGTCTTTGCAGTGTGTGTTCATCTGCATCTGTCCATTTGACGGTGTGTCTGTGTCAGTGTGTTGCTGTGTGTGTGTGTGTGTGTGCCAGTAGTCACATTTGAATTTGAGAACTGAAATAGCCAGTGTAATATAGCCCCAGTCTCATGTTACTCATAGCACAGATAATTATACATTATATTACATTCATGCATTTAGCTGACACTTTTATCCAAAGCGACTGACAAAAGAGCCCAGCATGCTCCCTGTCAGGTTGGATATTTGGCATTTCAAAAGTTAGGTGTGCTTTCCACATTAGCATTGTTTGCCAGAGAATATTCAGTTTTCACCTTTAGAGCTGCACCCTTGGTTTAGGGAACCTAATCCTCCATGTAATCTTCAATGTACTGCACATTAAAAAATAAAAATTAACACAC
The DNA here is from genome assembly GCA_015244755.2 of Tenualosa ilisha. Taxonomy (NCBI): domain Eukaryota; kingdom Metazoa; phylum Chordata; class Actinopteri; order Clupeiformes; family Clupeidae; genus Tenualosa; species Tenualosa ilisha. The sequence goes on from PYXC01001672.1 coordinate 751,912, forward strand.
AGTTAGCAAAACTCCGCACCCAAGGAGCAAAGCACCCCCTGTTTTTGAAATTTAAAGACGCTGCCCTTCAAAATACGCACACAAGAGGAGTTAAAACACAGTCAGTGGGTCTGAAATAGCCTGGCCATGCCTTCCTAGCACTCCCGCTTGATTATCATCTCTCTACAGTGCTAGTCTGGATTTGATCCCATTGAGCTTGTTGTCCCAAGAGGCATTTAAACCTGTCCAATCAGCGAACAGCGGGAGGGGTTGCGAATGCAGAGCTAGAATGCTGATCCAATCTTTTTAAACTTAAACACCTCCAGCAAGGAATCAAATCTGACCACTGAATGTCCAGCTGCTCTGAACGAGATGAATTGGAGAATGAGGGGCTGGTTTTATTACCAGGCTAGGTCTGAACACACACACTTACAATATTTTAAACACGACAGACAGTCAGACACACTGTATACGTCAGTGGTTCCCAAACCTTTTCTGTCATTCCCCACCTTGGAGGGGGGAGAATTTTCACGCCCCACCTGCCCCCCAGCCCCCATGCTAAAAATGGCTCTAGTTCCATTTTCCGTGGCAAAATGGGTCCAATTTGACATCGTCTGGTGTAGCAGGTAATCTATGGGCCCTACAGAAATGCCTGGCTATATTACTTTAATGTGTAAAGGAAATTAATTATTTTGAGGTGGGGGGTTGGAGACAATGCAGACATTTGATGTGATTTCAAGACTGGATTACTTGGACACTGCTAAACATAGAGAAGAATGCTACACAGCATTAAAATTTCAAAAATATTTTCCTAGATTCATCTTTCACAAAGTTAGGTGTGCTTTCCACATCACCATTGTTTGCCAGAGAATATTCGTTTTTCATTCATTTTCACCTTTAGAGCTGCAGCCTTGGTTTGGGGATTCAATATACTGCACGCCAAAATAAAAATGATCACAAAGTCAGTGAAATTCCACACCCAAGGAGCAAAGCACTTCTCGTTTTTGCAATAAACACAATTGAAATTGATGTGGTATGCCACATCACGAGATATTTCACCTAGATGAATGGTTATGAGAGGGACCCAGAGCTAACAGTTTTTGCCCGTTGCCAGAACGTTTTGCACAACTTGGCTCATTGTGTCAAAACTCTGCACACAAGCAAATAAGACACTGGGAAATAAACTATTCTATATATCTATCTCAAATTGAAACTCCCACTCCCAAATACCCACTTCATATGAATACACTTTCAGATCAGCGGCAACACACTAGTCCACCTTATGTAAAACAGCAAAAACTTTCACTGTTTTTATTCAGTTCCACAGAGGGCATGCTTTCACAACAACCAAAGGATGAAATATTAAATACAGTACATTACAGTACAGTACATTCACTTAAATAAAAAGTAAAACTAATACACTACTTTAAACACAGAAAAACACAATTGTGAATAAGTGGGCTGATGTTCCTGCTGTGTGTGTGAGTCTCCCTGCCTCCATGCTTGCAAAGTTCTCAGAATGGCTTACAGTTTTTCTTGACTGCTTTGATGCAGCCGTCACTTCAGAATCCATGTTTTCAAATCAGTTAGAGCAAAGGCCCAAACAGAAGCACTCTGCCCAAAATCACACATTTTGTTTGCAAAAGGCTCTAATGGTGACAAAACATTTCAGTAACACAGCAAAAGCAAATCTTTCCTTCAAATAACACAACTGGTGGTCAAGTCAGTGAGTACTCTCAGTCAATCATAACACAAAGAAGGACAAAATGCAAAACCTTGCTTTCAAAATAAGCAGATTCTGCCCTGGGTTTTGCTATGTCGGTGCCATTTTCTAGGTTATTGGATGTGTGGAAAAGAACCAGAATGTTACAACATAAATTTTATTCTTTTCTCTGACTCTAAACTGTCATTGACATGCAGACCCATAATGAGCACCTAGGCAAATATACTGTACAATACTAATGAGCACCTAGGCAAATATACTGTACAATACTAATGAGCACTAGGCAAATATACTGTAGAATACTAATGAGCACCTAGGCAAATATACTGTACAATACTAATGAGCACCTAGGCAAATATACTGTACAATACTAATGAGCACCTAGGCAAATATACTGTAGAATACTAATGAGCACCTAGGCAAATATACTGTACAATACTAATGAGCACCTAGACAAATATACTGTACAATACTAATGAGCACCTAGGCAAATATACTGTAGAATACTAATGAGCACCTAGGCAAATATACTGTACAATACTAATGAGCACCTAGACAAATATACTGTAGAATAAAGTATACTTCATGCTGAAGTAACTTTACTATTTTCATTGACTTTCCTTTTTCATCAAAACATAGATACTTTCACAGTTACTCTATATTCTGTTAGCCTCTATGACCCACCCCTGCAAATAGCAAACAGCAAAGGTGGTTTCTTATACGCATGAAGAATGATTGTGGATTGAAGAATTATGAAGGAGGAGATTCACACAGAGATATTAGAAATTGTATGCAGACCATCTCTTTTTGGCTGCGAATAGAAGCTTTCCAGTTGTTCAAGCTGGCAATTCAGTGGAGTTTTGGGAACTTTCTCTGAAAGCTGTGTGAGATGTTTTGAAAAACAATGTGAAAAATGTGTGAAACCAATGAAAACAGGTTAACACAACTGGAACTGTGCTAAGTGAGGATGAAGATCAAGTCTCAGTTTCAAAAGTGCTTCTTAGCAATCAAGAAAAACTGTAACTGAGCCCTTTTTGTTGCTGGTTGGTTGGTGTTCAGTTTTGTAAATACGTATTTTCAAGTGTATGTGTATGTATTTTCAATTCCCCAGTGTGTTTTGTATTTTGAACAGATGTGTTTTCCCTGTGGTACCCTTAGCTCATTGCCACCGCTGGGTGCCGGAGCCCAATCTAGAACTGTTTCAACTGAACAATCACTGGCACGGCTCCCTGAAATTGCTGGTCCCAAAGTCGGAACCACACACGTCACAGCACTGTATGATGCTAACGTTATGTGCAAGCTGGGTGCATTTGATTTGTGGCTGTCCCATCCGTCTGCTGTAAGTTAACTTTGCCAACTAGTTAGTTTTGTTTACCATAATGCAAATATCACTCAACGCATAGCCCATTCGTGTTATCTAGGTACAACTTCTACCTGCGCTGGCCAATGCCACTATCACTCAGCTAGCTTTACACTGACATGAATACATTGTCTCAACAAAAGTGTTTTATTAAATGGTATAATTTTGACAGGGTTCAGATAGCCAAAATTTGACTATTTTAGCACACATACTTTATATCTGTTTTTGTCTTGAAGTGTCAGAATTAATCATTTGAAATGATAGTAAAAGGCTACATGTCAGAAAAGTTACCGACCCCGGCTTTAGGCTCTGTCAATGTAACCATGGTAACAGTTTGCTATACAAATTTTGGTGCTGAAACCTGTGGAAATGCATGTCAGTGCTGGTGTTGGACCAGAGCCAGCTCAGGTCCAGTACCGACACGGCCCTGGTGGAAAAGAGGGACCTGAGATTTCACTTTTGAACAAAGTGTCTTATGTATGAAATAGTGTATAGTGTGCAGGAGCGAGTGTGTTGCAGAAAGGAGCGAGTGTGTTGCGGAATTGCAACTAAAGTACAAAGTAGTGCTTTTGCTTAGGGTATGGTGACACCTTGTTTAAGGTATAGTAACAGCAACTTCTAAACTTCTAAACTACTGAATTTCAAGCACTTCATGTTTGGAAGGCTCAGGTCATGCTGTTTCATGTGATATGTGCATGGCATCTATGTGACGAAAACTCTGTCAGTATCTGACAGAGAATAAGGGTGTGAATATGGGGACATGGTGCGGCCGGCGGTGGTGTACGTCTGGCGTCCCACCCACAGTTTGAGAAACGCTGGAATAAGTGAATAGATCTATGACAGTCCATGACAATTCAAATGTAAACAAAGTGGGCCATACCTTGATTTGAAGGATTGCATTGTTTGGTTCTTTTTGTCTTTTTTTCTTTCTTTCTCTTTCTCTCTGTCTGTCTTGTTCTACAAGTATTAACAACTACTTTCATTGCAACATTATGGATAGGTGTATAGAATGGCTTAAAAAAGTTGGAAGGGGAAAAAGGTAAAGGTTTGGTCTTGTTTGTTTGTAGTTTGCCAATATATGTTTGGCTTGTGGTGGCTTGATTGTGGTGTTTGAATAATTCAGTGAAGCGTTTGGAAGAAAGGAGCCCTATTTTCAAAATTGTGTGTAAACAATTTTAGATGTGAGATCACACAGTCTTTTACCTCCATTTCTTTAATCCCAGTGAAATGTGGGAAATATGTACTTAAAGTTGATGTCATGCTGCATTTTAAATGTCCTCTGTCCTCTAATCTCTGTTTTCCTCTGAGAGTCGCTACTGATTCACTCTGTGTGTGTGTGTGTGTAAGAGAAATCACTTTTCTGTCTGAAGTAGCTCAGTGAGCAGGTGCAGGGACAGCATGGACCCTGCTGTCACATGGGAGTGCTGAATATGTTTTATGTGTGTGTGTGTGTGTGTGTGTGTGTGCGCGCGTGCGTGTGTGTTTGTTTCTGTGTGTGTGTGTGGGTAAATGAGTGTTCCTACACACAGTTGTGTGTTTGTGTGTGTGTTTTTGTGTGTGTGTGTGTGTGTGTGTGGTCCATCTTCTGTTTTATGGCCGGCTTATTTCTAGCCCAGTTCTTTGAGGTTCAGAAGGCAGTGTCCCTGTCACTTTCCCCCATCCTGTGCCCCCATAACCATGTGCTGCATTAGAACACACTGCACCGACTCTCGGCCCAGACCCAGACAGACCTGCTCGGAAGGGCCACTGAGACAGGATATGCTTGGGATCAGAGGACCAGGGCAGGTGGAGAGACAGAGAGTAGGAGCACAGACTCTGACTCAGGCTGGGGGGATTTTAGCAGACCTGCCTCACAGTGTTTTATACACAGCGCCCTGCATAATTCTCAAATCCATTTACTGTGTTCTCCAACTTTGTGGCACGTCAAAGGAGATGGCTAACACTTACATTACTTCCTTCCTCAAAGGAGATGGCTAACACTTACATTACTGGCAAAGGGCAGCGTTACAAAGGAGATGGCAAACACTTACATTACTGGCAAAGGGCAGCGTTACAATGTGCAAAATGCAGGGGTGTCAATAAGTGTTGCACATGTGATTTTTGTATAAAATTATTTATTTACTTAAAATTCATTATTCTTTGTCATAACAAATTGCATCCTGCTCAAGGTTGTATTTTTCCTCAGTGTTTTATTTAGGTGATTAAGGACAATTACTAATAGAATATATATGAATATGTATATATACAGTATATATATATATATATATAGTAGATGGTCTTTCCATGTCTTTTTAGACAACTTTACCAGGGATGATTATAATAATAATAATTATGGAGGACGCCGTACACGTTATCACTGTTGGCCAGATACCCACTGAAATTAGTGTGCTATTCAATGAGCTTTGGCCCAGCTATCCCATAATATCACTGCTGTCAAAGCCCCCACTGAAATTAGCATACTCATCAGCTAGCTTTGGCCCAGCTATCCCATGGATGGATTTAATACAGTAGAGTGAGTGAAAGTGCA
>PYXC01001672.1:762500-775000 GCA_015244755.2 Tenualosa ilisha
GTAATAACAGTCTTTCTGTTTTACTCTTGTGTGCTAGCTCTTTCTATTGTGTGTGTGTGTTTCCATGTATGTGTCTATGTCAGTGTGTGTGTGTGTGTGTGTGTGTGTGTGTGTATGTGTGAGAGAGAGAGAGAACCCAAATCATATTATCCTGGTGTGTGCCTGTCATAGCTGTGATATGTAGTAGGTCTTAGTGGCAAGAGTTGGCCCAGGGTGCCCAGATAGAGTTGCAGTGATGGGGGGTCTATGCTCAGACACGTGCAGATGGCAGCAATCTCCCGGCATGGCCTGGCATGCAGCCTGCGCACACACACACACACACACACACACACACATTCTCACATTGATACCCACACACCAAATATCCTGTCTGACATTGCACATACAAAAACACACATGGCCTGACCTTGCACACATGCATTGTCTCTCATACATGCGTGCACACACACACACACACACACACACACACACACACACACACAAACATACATGCTCACGTTCTACCCTCTCACATAGACACACTCAAACACTAGGAGGTTACTTAGCCACTAATTACACACACACACACACATACAAACTCCTTCAAAATGGCGCAGACCCCACAGATAGAGGGAGTGTGTGATTGGTTGGCTTTGTTTTGGCTTCTTGCTACCCACCGCCAGCACAGTTAGCAACATGCTAGTTCACAGTGCAAACTTTGTAAATAATCTCAGACGTTGTTTTGGATCCAGTGGAAGGATTTCCTGATTGTACTGGGCCTGTATTTCAATAAAGTTTTGAAACTGAATTTGAATCAGAACTTCGTCAGCAGGCATTACTTTGTAGGCAGGTATGTGAGAAGTTCATGAGCTAACAGAACTTTTGGCTGGCAGAAAACTCTTGTAAATAAATAATTTGAATAAGTTGGCTATTGAGAAGTGCTATGTCTCTATGAATGACATTAACAAGAGATAGAAAGGCAAAGCCTTTTTAATCATTGTATCAGTATGTGGGTAGACTAGTGCCACTCCAAGCAGAGTCTGCTGGTGTGTGCTGGTGTACGCACTACATGGACACCTGTTGGAGAACTGTGAAAGGTAAACCTCTCTGTGAATATAACTGCATGTCTGCGTATTGATGCACAACCATAAATGAGGGCGCGTGTGCTCAGAGGTCATGCATTCATTGGCAGTCATTCTGACAAACTCGTTTTCTCTTTCTCTCTGTCTCTCTCACACACACACCTGCACACAAAGGCATACACAGACACTGTGTATGAGAGTAGACCCCCCAGTCATGGTCACACACTCCTCCTTCTCCACTTGATCCTTCTCTCTTCTCCTTTTTCCCCTTTTTCCTCATTAATGTCCCTCAATCTCCCTTACACAAACACACACACGTATACACACACACACACACATACTTTTAGATGAGGCTCAGACACACATTTGCACACACACAGACACACGCACACGTTTAGATGAGGCTCAGACACACATTTGCACACACACACACACATTGCATGCGTCTCACACACAGAATCATATTGAAGTTTTCGTGCAGCTTAAGGAGGCCTAAGCCTCTCTGGCCTTAGTTGAACTCACAGGGCTTTTGCAGATTATTTTAAACAATGCACCACTTTGCCCCCTTGGCTCTCCACACACACAAACACACACACACACTACTGTAGAGACCCCTATCAGAGGTCTTTAGTGTGTGTGTTTGTGTGTGGTTGAAGGAGAGCTTGTCCGCTACCTGACCTCATATCTCACTCAGGTGTGTGGGGCCTCCCTCTGTCCCAGGGCCCCTGGAGTGTGTGGGGGCCGAGAGGAGAGAGGAGGAGGAGGGCCTGCACGTGGCCCCCCTAGGAGGTGTGTTCCTGGGAGACGAGCACGTGCTCTCCAGCCAGGCTAGTCCCGTGTTCAGCCCCATGTTCCATCTCCGGAAGCTTCTAGACCTCCAGAAGCCAAGCCTGTCCCAGGAGAGGACCGCCGCAGCAGCCTCACACAACATGGACGACGCTGGGGAGATGTGTGCCACTCCAAACATGGCCGCCGTCGCCATGGCACCTACTCCATCCCATAATCAGACTACAGTCACTGAGGATATGGAGACAGAATCTGTCCATGCCATACCCAAGACGGGTGCCATGACGATGCCAACCACCCCTCCTACTGGCAAGGTGACGAGTGAACATAGACCTGTCTGACTAGGGCTAAATCCCAATGTTAACCTTAAGCCCTGAGCCCTGAGCCCTCAAAGGCTTCACTGGCATCAATCAACTTCATGACTGATGTTGACTTTGGCCAGACTTCCTGTTGGTTAGTTGGTTTATGCCATTCAAGTGCCATTTATGCCATTTGCTTATTTTTTAGTATTTTTCAGTCAGGTCTCAGCCAATGACGAGACAGCTCTAGGCTTTGACGTCACAATAGCTTTTGCAGCATGATGATGGGTGCAGATAATGAAGTAATTAATTAGCTAATTAATGAAATCCGTTAGCTGTTATTTTGTCTGTCCTGAATCCTGAGAGCACAATTGTCTAGTAACAATCTGACGATCTGCAAGGCAAGAGAATCCATGTTATTTGTGTGTGTGTGATTATCTGTCATTGAGTGAGTGATGACAGTGTATCTGTGTGTGTGTGTGTGTGTGTGTTGCAGGTCCGCTCACTTCTGTTTGGTGCCCTGTGTCTACAGAGCCCAGATGCCAGTCCCTCAGCTTTGCCCAGCTTGGCCTGTGCTAGTGACACTGAGGATGAAGTCACAGATAACACAGGGCACACACGTCCAACAGAGTAACACACACACACACACACACACACACACACACAGAGGACTGAGTAGCTTATGTTTTGTTGGCCATGTTGGCTTGTGTTTTTAGTGCCTTGATCAGGTGCTGGTTTTATTGTTTCTGAATAACACACACACACAGACACACACACACACACAGACACACACACACACACACACACAAACAGAGACACACACACTGGACTCAACATGTGTGTGAAGTTCACCAATAACATGTGTGTTAAGTTGTTCCATTTCCACACATACACACACACACACACACACACTTCACGAGGCCTGGGACCTGCCAGTAAAAGTCAGACTGTGATGGTATTTTCAGGAATTGCATAACAACTGTGTGTGTGTGTGTGTGCGTGTGAGCAAATGTGTGAACTGCTTTCTTGTTTTAAGTTCACTGTAGCAAGCCTCACATTACACTGTGAAGCTGAGGAATGTACACCCCTACACACACACACACACACACACAGCAGACCCGCAGTCTCGTCTCTCCCTCTCCGTGTGACTCATCTCTTGTTCAAAACAGGACAGGGTGTGTTCACTAGAATGGACCTCCCTACTCATGTCTGCATCTACGAGTGTGTGTGTGTGTGTGTGTGTCTCCCATTCCCGATTTTGTTTTTTGTGATCCAATACCAGAACTGTGGGCAGAGTCAGTTCAGGGAAATGTTAGTTGGCTGCAAGTTTAGACTTCACATTCACACTCAAAACACACATCTAACTGCACACACGTGTACATACCACAACACAACCAACTCAAAACCACAAATAATACACACACACATACACACACACAATTTACAGTACAATATTTTAAAACACAACACAAGTGTTTAATAAATACTAAGATCTTTATTTAAATATACAGCATCAAAAACATTATTTACAGAAATTGCATTGAGGAGTCACATACACCCATACACACATATTCCTTCTCATATAGACACACACACACACTTTTAGATGATCATGAAAAGACGAGGCCAAACGTACTGCAAAGCTCCAAACCCCAGGAGGGAGATGCTCACTGAGGTTCATCCAGAGTGTGTGTTGGTCTGTATGGTCTCCCCAGTGTCCCAGGCATGAAGCTCTGCACCCACAGCAAGCTCTCATGCTCTTTGCCCACTCACTATCTGTCGCATGGTCAGTGTTAAAGGGGGAGACTGTTGTGTTCTAAAGCCTGTGAGGTGAAGTGTGCTGTGCTGTTAGCACAGGCTCCACACACACGCAGTCGGGTTGTCTAGCAAAGTTAACTGGCCTCAGTAGGAAATCCTCCTGCCTGGCTTTAGACCACAACACACTCACTGAACTCAGATTGATCACACATTACTGGATCCTCAGCAGGTGATGAGCAACACCGTGTGTGTGTGTGTGAGTGACTGTGTGTGTGTGTGTGTGTGTGTGTAACAGCTTCAGATTTTGTTTAGTTTGGTCTCCCGGCCGGCACTAACTGTCAGTGTATCAGCTGCTTTGGTTCTGGAAGTGTGTGTGTGTGTGTGTGTGTGTGTGCAAGATTGAAAGCAGGTGCTGTCAGTGATGTTGAGCTGTGCTGGGGTACGTAAACAGTGGCTTTAGGAGAGCCTACAGAGCAGAATTTGGAGGTCTGGTCTGCAGAGCCTTGTTTTCATTAGGCTGAGTGTGTGGTTGGAAAACTGGAACTGGCTCAGCGGATGGTTAACAAGTGCTAGCGCGTTTCTGCTGCTGCCAGGGGCCCACTCTTCTGTGTGTGTGTGTGTGTGTGTGTGTGTGTTTTCTGTGTAGAGAATCCAGGGGGCTGCACGCTCTCTACCCAGAATGCATCAGCGAATATGCAGGCACCTCAGGTTTCCTCATCAGAGCGTTTAAAGAGGACAGAGGGGAAAGGCATATCAAACACTCGTTTATTTTTGGGGTGGCAAAGCCAAGACGTCAGTGTGTGTGTGTGAGTAAGGGAACTGGTCAAAGGCACAATAACTGTCAGAACGCAGCGTGCTTTGTCTCCACGGGGAGTTAAATATGACTCTCTACTGTACTTTCTACTGCTCAGCTTTGGAAAGAGACAACTTTGGACTATTGGTGAATGAGAAGTACAACATGGTGCGGGATTGGTGGTGATTTTTTTTTTGTTTTTTTCTTTGGGTGGGGGCATCTTAGATTAAATTAACCAGGAAGTAGCAAAAATAAACCTTTATTAGGTCATCTGAGCCATCAGTACAGATTTCCATGGTGAGCATTCACAGAGGCTAGAGTTTGTGTGTTAATGGTGTACATCTAAACACACATTCACAAGGGGAAGAGTGAAAGACTCTTTCCTTGCATTAAGGATACTACACACATACTCCCTCCTTATTTCGGCTTCCTTCTCACTTCACGCACACACACACACAGAGAGTACACTCAACTTTCAAAGCATTTGAACCATCCCGCGCACAGTGCTGCTTGGAAGGCCGGAGGGAATCAAACACACATGCACAGACAAACTAACGCACACACGCACGCACACACACACACACGCACGTACACTGCCCTCCTATCTGGCCTTTGGCTGTCTCCCAACACTGAGAGGCATTCCTACGCTCTCCTTCTCCATCTCACCATCACCATCTCTCACTCACTGACATCATAAATATGCTCTAACCAAAACAACAGAACAACACAAAACCAAACGGGTATAAAATCCCATTCCTTTCCCAACTCAGGGGCTGTGTTCATCCGTCAGATTCCTTTCCCAACTCAGGGGCTGTGTTCATCCGTCAGATTTTATAAACACAAGCAGGACTTTTCAACCCTCTTCCATTTAAAACTGGTATCAAAAAAAGAATAAAATTATGTAAAATCTATTTTCCAAATTCACAATTCGCTCTCTCTTCAGACTCCAACTCCAGCCACACACACACACTCTACTCCACACTCAGAAGTTGTGGATCACAGATCGGTCTCAAACCGCAGCTGATGTGGATCTGCTGCAGGTCCAGCCTGGTTCTGGCCTGAGCTTGGGATGGATCTGTTCTGGATCCTGACCTGCTTGAAGTCCCAGTCCCTGTTAGAGTGTTTGATTTGGGTGATGCCGGAACACTTGTCTATGGGCCGGTAACTGTGAGACCAGTTTCAGTGACTAGGGGGGCATTTATAGCTCCTCTTCAGTGAGTGTGTGTGTGTTGAGGGTGCATGCTGAGTGTGAGCAAACGCTAATCAGCTTTTCAGGTTGCCACTACTCCCTGGGACAAAGAGGCACCACACGGATTACGATGTATGATTTTGTGTACGTGTGTGTGTGTTCATGTTCCAAGGCGTTGCCATTTTTCCTCTCATATTTGAGAACATCTCCCTCGCTGTTCTCCACCTCTGTCTGCTGTGCCTTTATGCATAGATGCATACACACACACACACACACACACAATTTACACAACCCTTGTATGTGTGTTTGTGTCTCCATGACCTCACCTCCATCCCTTTGCCAGAATATGGATCGTCATTCGTTTTAAGAAAAAAAAAAATTTAAAAAAGGAAACTAAAGGAGACTGAAACCCTCCCGTCTCTGCAGACCTCACACTCCGTCTGCCTCCTTCTCGACCCACTTTTGCCTCTGAGCAGAACCTTCCGGTGTCCCATTACACTAAACCCACTTCTGCCTCTGAGCAGAACCTTCCGGTGTCCCATCACACTAAACCCACTTCTGCTTCTGAGCAGAACCTTTCAGTGTCCCATCACACTAAACCCACTTCTGCCTCTGAGCAGAACCTTACGGTGTCCCATCACACTAAACCCACTTCTGCTTCTGAGCAGAACCTTTCTGTGTTTGTGATCCTCGACCCAGTTGTGAGCGGGGAGTTCTGGCGCTGGGGGTTGGGTTTATCTTTAGGTAGGGTCAGGGCCTCTGAGGTGGTGACGCAGGAGAGGGAAAGGGGATAAGGGTGCAGGCGTCTCACTGAGCGAGGTGGAGAAGAGGGAACATGGTTTGTGTGTGTGTGTGTGTGTGTGTGTGGTGGAGTCGAGGACTGAGGAGAAGGAGCAGATTGTGTGGCAAAAACAAAAACACTATTTAAAAACCACCAGCGCCATGAAAGCCCCAGTGCATCGTGGGTCACCAAGCAGAGCCAACACAACAGCAGTCTCTGATCCTGCCTGCAGGAAACCAGTCTGCTGGACCCCAGCAGGCCGAGTCGAGCCGATCCAGTGCCCAGGGGTGCTCCTGCTAGTCTGTGTACTCCGCCACGATGGACAACAACACCGTGATGTCATCCGGCTTCCCTCCTGGCGGAAAAAAAACACACAACACACACACACACACACACACACACAGATATATAAAATAGGCAACCTTGCAAGATACAGTGAGAGAGTGTGTGTGTGTGTGTGTGTGTGTGTTTGACATGTAAAGCAGACAGAATATGTACGGTACATAAAACAGGCTGCCAGCGTGAGAGACAAAGGCAGGAAACGCTGGTGCGCCCAGTGGGCATCTGCTTCACTCACGCCTCTCATTGTTTGGTGCCATGGGCACTTTTAATGACCAGGCTAAATAGAGTCTCCCACACACACCCACACACTAGACAGACACACACACTAGACAGACACACACACAGACACACAAATGAGTCCTCATAAAGCCCCTCTTCTGTTCTCTGTACCACTCTCACGGCATGGCGTGGCATTGCATGCCAACTACCCTGCCCATGTGCCAGGCATGAACTCAGACCTCAGAGCACATGGTCAGCTAGTGCTGGCATGCATTCCCCTACAAGCCTCAAACTCCCCATCCCATCATGACAGGACAACAACAGCAGACAGATTCACTGCTGCTGCTGGGAGCTTTGGTGTGTGGTGTGTGTGTGTACCTCTGACGTTCAGTCCGTTGTCACAGGCGAACTGTGCAAAGGGAGACATGTAGTTTGGGTCGTAGGCCAGAACATGCGCCTGCTCAGCGATGCTCTTCGCCGTCTGTTGGATGCTCTCATAGTTGGTATTCTGCAGGACACACACACACACACACACACACACACACACACACACACAGCATTAGTACATATCAAACCCCTTTCAGAGCCCTACAACATGGAGGTCTTTACAGTGAGCACAGATCTGGATTGCAATGCAGTGCAGAATGGCTGAGATGAACACTCAACTAAATAGGCTACTCAAAATGGCCAACACTAATGCACACATCACACATCAACACCCAATCAGAACAGGAGTTTGTTTGCCACCTTGAGTTTCTTGAGTTCCTGTAGGATCATGTAGTCGGGCATGTTGTCGAACAGGCCGTCCGTGGCCGTAAGGATGATGTCGCCCAGCTGGACGTCAAATGACGAGCTATCAGCAGCCTCAGGACTGTAGGGCAGAGACAGAACACACAGGCAATAACGTTAGCACAGAGTTAGCCCAACGCTAACAACAGCGTTTGCTGGTCTTAATTTGGCATCCTTGGACTGAGTGCAAACAGGGTACAGGGTATTAATATAATGTGAGCACAGTCTTACTCATAACACAACATTAGCAGAATGTTTGCACCATCTTAATACAACATAATGCAATCTTAGGACAACATAGCACAACATTAGCATAGCGTGAGCACAGTCTTAACACAGTACACATATCCGTAAAGTGAGAACCAGGCAGTGCAAACAGATCCCAGTATCTACACAATGGCGTCCTTGGGGAGAGCAAAGGCTCAGGGCTTAAGTCCTGCAACGTAGCCTGTGAATGCAGTCCCAGAGCGAAGGCTGGTTGAATGGCTCAAGAGTGTGCTGGCCAATTTGTTGACAACTCAAGAGGTTGATAGAGAAGTCAGTGTCAACAAATTTGCAGCATAATTGCTGATGGATTAAATGTGATTCAATGAGCGCTCCCAGACAATCTCCCCGTCAGACTGACAATTCCAAACAAATTCTAGACAGCACACACAATCTCTTTCTCTTTCCAACACACTCCACAGACCCTGGCTTTTTCACATTGGTGCTTCTGGCATCCATCTCAAACACCTCTGGTTTTGGAGGCCAGACACACACACACACACACACACACACACATACACACACACACACAGTCTCACTCACTCACTCAGGTGTCAGGAGAGCAGTAGCAACACACTCCCCTTGTTCCGCTCCTGGCCACGTCTCACAGGATAAGCGCTAATCAGAGATCTGTATATCCGCACCTAAAAAGGATCTAAAGCCCTCCCACACACACATACACACACAAAGCACCAGCAACCCCCGCCTCCTGCCTCCAACCTGGAGCGTCGTGCCAGGGGCCCAGCAGGAAATCTGCCCCACTCAGGGCCTTACGAAACTGGACTTAATCTCAGATCCTGCTCCCTCCTCCTGGAGCTCCAGGGTTTTAGTGTATGTGTGTGTGTGTGTGTGTGTGTGTGTGTGTGTGTGTGTGCGTGTTTGTCTGATCCCAACAGAAACACTGACTCAACATACACAAGCACATTTGCTCTGCGTTTCATCACAGATTCACCTTCTTGAGTGAACCTGCACTGTAAGACCAAATGCATTCAGATCCATAGTGAACAATGTTCTCAGATTCAGCACAATCAGTTTCCCCACAACACCTAAACCTCCTCTAGTGCTTCAGACACCTCCTCTCCAGTCCAATCTATTCCCTTCCCTCTGCCTCCTCTCCAGTCCAATCTATTCCCTTCCCTCTGCCTCCTCTCCAGTCCAATCTATTCCCTTCCCTCTGCCTACTCTCCAGTCCAATCTATTCCCTTCCCTCTGCCTCCTCTCCAGTCCAATCTATTCCCTTCCCTCTGCCTCCTCTCCAGTCCAATCTATTCCCTTCCCTCTGCCTACTCTCCAGTCCAATCTATTCCCTTCCCTCTGCCTCCTCTCCAGTCCAATCTATTCCCTTCCCTCTGCCTACTCTCCAGTCCAATCTATTCCCTTCCCTCTGCCTACTCTCCAGTCCAATCTATTCCCTTCCCTCTGCCTCCTCTCCAGTCCAATCTATTCCCTTCCCTCTGCCTCCTCTCCAGTCCAATCTATTCCCTTCCCTCTGCCTCCTCTCCAGCCCAATCTATTACCTTCCCTCTGCCTCCTGTCCAGTCCAATCTATTACCTTCCCTCTGCCTCCTGTCCAGTCCAATCTATTCCCTTCCCTCTGCCTCCTCTCCAGCCCAATCTATTACCTTCCCTCTGCCTCCTGTCCAGTCCAATCTCCATGCTTTTGAGGACCATCAAGGCTTTTCTGATGAACATGCAGTTTGATTACAGTCACTTCTCCAGGACAGTGCTTCACCTGTCCATACTGCAGCTCTTCTTCTCTCTCTTGCCGCTGTCTTTACTCAATTTCAAAAGCGCTGTGTGCTGCTGAACCAGGCGTGAGGTTTGACAAGAGAGGAAAAGCATCATCGTTTCAGGTTTTATGGGGCTCAGTCCACTGAGGCAGTGTATTGTGAAGCCAAGGGGTTGAGAGAGAGGGGTGGAGCAGCCTAGCCTGGTGGCGTGCATCCGCTTGGCTCCAGCTCACACAAACACACACACACACACACTCACACAACAGGTAATGAAGTTCAGCTGCATTATTAAATTTAATCACGATGCGATGCAGTGCAGTGCCATGCCACACACACACACACACACACACACACACACACACACACACACACACACACACACACACACACACACACACACACACTCCCAGCCCAGTGTTCAGCAGTGGGAAACAGGAAAAAGATTGAACTAAAGCCCACATGGTGTTTACGGAGCTGACCGTTTCTGCCTGTTGATTACTATGGGGAACACTGTGTAGCCTGCAGATGACTGGCAACCAAGACAAACAAACACAGAGCTAACAGAGCAGCTTGCATTTGTGTGTGTGTGTGTGTGTGTGTGTCTGTGATCTGTGAGTGTCAAGTGTATCTGTGTGTGGTGTGTGTTTGTTTGTGTGTCTGTGATCTGTGAGCGCCGAGTGTATCTGTGTGTGGTGTGTGTGTGTGTGTGTCTGTGATCTGTGTGCACCGAGTGTATCTGTGTGTGTGTGGCTAGCTTGAGGTTAGCTTTCCCCTAATGACTCCCAGTGTATCAGTGCAAGTTGACAGTGGTGTAAAAAAGCTCCCTTTCCCCACCCCCCCAACTCTCCCCCACCAGAACCTGATCCGGTTCTAAGAAAAGAAGCGTTGGGTTCCTGCTGAGGTTGGACAGCTCTTCTGACCAGCTGTGTGATCTCCACCCCTCCTGAGAGCAGCGCTACAGGGTGTGCATGGGGGCGGGTGCTCCCCGAGGGGGGAGACGGGGTCGCTATGCCAGCCTGTATCTCGCTAGGAGCACATTTGGAACACCGGGTTGTGGAGTGTAGCGCTGGTGTCAGCTCAGGTTCCTGGAGAGCTGCTGGCCTCTGAGACGGTGGGGGGGGGGTGTTATTCTCTGATGTGGTTGGGTTGGGGGGTCGGTGGGGGATCGGGAGGCATTAGCATGTCACCTGCAGGCGGACAACAGGCTGGGTTTTAAAAAGCATGGGCCTGGGCTCTGAGTTCACCAGAGAAAAGATGCCAAGTGCCTGACAATCCACCCAGGGCAAGTGGAAATCAACAACAGGACACACACACACACACACACACACACACACACGGAAGAAATCTATCAGTTTGTCTCAGATAATCACTTCCTCAAGTTTGACCTTAGTTTTTACATTTACATTTATGCATTTAGCAGACGCTTTTATCCAAAGCGACTTACAAAAGAGGAGAACATTCAGGCTACAACACAATGAAAGAACTAACAAGGAGTGCATATTGCTAACATAGAATCTGCACTATTTTAAGTTGAAAGTGCAATAGTGTAACGCAGTGTAGAGAAATTAAATTATTAGATTATTTTTAGATACTAAAAGATACCTAAGAATGCACCCTCACACACCCCAGCATTTCATACACCTAAGAATGCACCCTCACACACCCGAGCATTTCGTACACCTAAGAATGCACCCTCACACACCCCAGCATTCCATACACCTAAGAACAAAGCAGGATTGGCCATCACTTCCAAAAGAAAGCAGTTAGGTTGGACTGGAGCAGCTGTTCAGATGAATAGTTAATAGTTAAAGCCATAAATCAGTCTGCCCATCTACCCTGGGCAATCAGTCCTGTGGAAGTCTTATACAGTAGACTTGTCTGGTGTGTGTGTGTGTGTGTCTTTGTGTTTATAGTCCTCTACTCTTTCAAGAGATGCCACACCTCAGCAGTGCCTCAGTGGCTAACGGTGTCTTCACACAGGAACACTGATGCCCTCTCCCTCACCTTTGCAGGCTCAAACACACACACACACACACACACACACACACACACAATCTCACCTTTGCCCCGACTGACGGGCCGGCCTCAGATTTTATTTCAACATCACAGGGTTCACAGACCACACGCCACAGTCCCACACGCACGCACACACGCACGCACGCACACACACACACACACACACACACACACACAGTCCCAAGGACGGGCACTGCACACGTGAGGTGGCTCAAAATAATCACTCTCCAGATTTCTCTCTCTCTCACACAGACACAGACAGACAGACATAGACACACACACACACACACACACACACACACACACACACACACAGCGCCAGGATTGGCTGATGAGGTGAAGGCCCCCTGGTCCGCCCCATATGGGATTAAACTTTGAACGCACAGAATGGCAGAGTTGCAGATTCTACTGCTGTTATCCTTTAAAGTATTGAGAACCTTCTCTCTCTCTCACACACACACACAAACACACAC
>PYXC01001672.1:780000-800000 GCA_015244755.2 Tenualosa ilisha
TCCCCACTCCCTCTCTCTCTTCCTCTCTCTCCCTCTCTCTCTAACACAATTACACCCTGGGATCCACACACTGGGTAAATCCCCTCAACCTCTTTCAATTCCCACAAGACAGACAACAAAATAACAGACACACACCATTCCTGGGCAAATCTTTTTAAACCCTATCAGTCATAACACACACACACACACACACACACACACACACACACACACAGGCCACCTTCCCATTCCTGTAAGCCACTTCCCATAAGGGCTAAGAACAAAACAACACAATAAACTCACACACACACACACACACACACACACACACACACACACAAAGGACCAGCTCCAAGTGGAAAGTTACAGGCCCTTGGAAGCAGAGCAGAGTGAACCGTTTAGCAGGCCTGTGTTAGTGTGTTTCCACATGTCTCTGCTCACACAGCCTGCTTCTGCGGCAACCAGCCGGCACGCTACACACACACACCGAGGGAAGAGCACAGAGAGAGAGATGGAGAGAGCGAGGGAGGGACGATAAGATGGAGAGAGAGAGAAAGGGAGTGAGAGAGGACAGAAATGAGAGAGAGGGAGAGATGAAGGGAGGCAGAAAAAGTCAAGCCACGGAGAGGTGGAGAGAGTGAAGAAAGGAGAAAGAGATGGAGGGATGGATGGAGAGAAAGAGGAGGGGTCAGGCCAGGGAGAGGTGGAGAGGGGGAAGAAAGGAGAAAGAGATGGAGGGATGGATGGAGAGAAAGAGGAGGGGTCAGGCCAGGGAGAGCTGGAGAGGGGGAAGAAAGAGAAAGAGATGGAGGGATAGATAGAGAGAAAGAGGAGGGGTCAGGCCAGGGAGAGGTGGCGTGCTGCTGCTTGGCGGAGTCTCACCCTGTGTCTCAAACTCACGCCAGTCTGTGGGGAGCCACGGGTGACTCATAGTGCGGTTGCTGTGTGTGTGTCAGTGTGTGTGTGTGTGTGTGTGTGTGTGTGTAGCTGTTTGTCTTTCTCCTTCTCTGCCTCCCGTCTTCGCCAGAGTGGTGAAGGCTGAAGCCCTGTGCAGCCCCCTCTCTGTTTCTAGAGTCTGTGTGTGTGTGTGTGTGTGTGTGTGTGTGTGTGTGTGTGTGTGTGTGTGTGTGTGTGTGTGTGTGTGTGTGTGTGTGTGTGTTGCTCCACCACTGCTGCTGCTGTTTGTGCCTGTGACCTGCACTGACAGAGGACACTAATTTAGTTAACACACACAGGCAGGGACACACACACACAGAAGCTGTGTGTCGGAAACTGAAAAAATGCTGCCTTTGAAGGGAACGTTTGGTGGCATCAAGGCATCAAGACATCAAGGCATGTCTGAATCAGACAAATGCATCAAATTCTGCCTTTGATGGTCGCCTTGTTTTGGCCAGTTCTAAAGGAGGTATAGTTGTGTGCTTCATTCCTTGCTGCCTTCAACGTCCAACATTCTACTGAATTCTACTGAGGTCAACTGTCGCTATCTTTGCAACGGCGTCGGAACAACTAAATAAACAAAAGGACAGTGTTCTAATTAGCTAAGTTTTTAGCCACTGCCTTGAGGCCTTCTATGACAGGTAACTCGTTAGACTGTGAAAGCAGCAAGTCAGCAAGTCACTACCTTCCTGTTTCGGACACAGCCAGAGACATGGGGCTCTCCTGTGGTCAAACTGTGTGTTTGGGGAAAATACACACACAACAGAGTTTGTATATGTGTGGGTGTGTATGTTGCAAACACAGGGCCTATTTGCAGTCTCTGTCCTCACTAGAGCAGGAATGGTGAACATGAACCCCACACACAGGTTCAGTGCCGCAGAATCAGAGGAACGCAGGATCACATGCGCATGCACACACACATACACTCTATACACAAACATACTGTATGTATGTCTGCCACACCCCTGCACACAGCCTTTCGCTCTCTCTCTCTCTCTCTCTCTCTCACACACACACACCCCCACCCATACATAGACATACACACACCCTTGCACACAGCCACTCTTTTGCATTCACTCACTCATGTACAGACACACACACACCTACATTAGGCCTTTCCCACACAGCTGGTAGTGAGGATGCCCACACACATGGCACACACACACACACACACACACACACACTGACCTAGGAGAGGTGCTTTGTTCTGTAGTAGCTCATAGTAGCTAGTAGTAAGAATGCCCACAGGGTTGCTGGGCATGAATCGTCCCTCCTTCACCAGTCTCTCACACGTCCTCATCAGGGTGCCCGAAAACTGCGAGGGGTCTACGCCGTAGTCACGCCACCCACCGACGCCATCTGCCACACCTGCAGGGAGCAACACACACACACACACACACAACACCAGTACAGGTTAGACTTATGCACACACACAAACACGTGTTCAAGCACATGAGTTGCTAAAAGTCTATATGGACTATATATCTGCATACAGTGTGAACACACGCAGGTAACAAAACACACACACAAAAGTTTTGTCAGTAACATCACACAGTATGCTGGACTGGACCAACAAGCCTCGGCCTAATCATGCAACCTCTTGTGACACACACACACACGTATACACAGACACACACACATGTACACGCAGACACACACACAGGGTTTACAAACTCTATTTGTCAGACACTCCCCCTGGGTCCGTCATTCTAACTCTGTGTCCTACACATCTGCTGTGGTTGACAAGGCCTTTGTGTGTGTGTGTGTGTGTGTGTGTGTGTGTGTGTGTGTGTGTGTGTGTGCGCTCAAGATGCTGACATCACTCTCTGTGGTTTAAGCATCGTCTTGCAGCTGCGCTTTTCTCCTGAGAGGGAACAATTGGTGCTGTGAGTGTACACGCAAACACACACACACACACACACACACACACACACACACACACACACACACACACACACACACACACACACACACACACACACACACACAGGAAATCAGACAGGGCAATTGGTGCTGTGAGTGTACACACACACACACACACACACACACACACAGGAGCAATTGGTGCTGTGAGTGTACACGCAAACACACACACACACACACACACACACAGGAAATCAGACAGGGCAAGACGACTAGTGGCGGTGTTGAAAGCGCTTCTGTGTGAGCGCTCAGGCACTAAAACACACGACACATGCGGCTAACCAAGGGGGGCTAACTGCAGACGCTGAGGCCCAGAATGGCAATGCTGACAGACACAGACACACACACACGCACGCACAACACAGTCTCTTCCTGACTCACAACAGTCACAACAACAAGGTCACACTGAGTTCAGTGTACGTGTACAGAAACGTGTGTGTGTGTGTTTGTCTGATGAAGGAAGGCTACCGGGTTCAATTTCAGTAGCTTAATATAACATTTCCGACACATAACTAACCATCTGTGTGTGTGTGTGTGTGTGTACACGTGCAGGAGGGGCGGGTTTGATTTCAATTAATTAACTGACACATTAGTCTAAAACTTAATCGCCACTGCCCAGCTTAATATAGAGCCACTCCCTTCCACTTTCTCTCTCTCTCTCTCCCTCTCTCCCTCCCTCCCCTTTAACACACCATAATGCCTCACTGTCCTGAGCAAGAGACAGCAGAAACGTCTCGCTCTACTTCAAAGTGACGATACACACATCTCACTCCTGTGAGGAAACAAAATGCAACAGATGTGTGCAGTGCAGGTTGGCGTCACACTGCCTTACGAGAGGGATGTAGCACACACACTCTCTCAGATCTCTCTCTGTCTGGTGCATCAGTGCCTCAACACACACACACACTCTCAGATTTCTCTCCATCTGGTCTATTGGGACCACGACACACACACACACACAGAACCACACAAACTCTCTCAGACCTCACTCCTGTACACTGGTGAACCGGGGCCACAACACACACAAACACACACACACAGATCTCAACTGGTGCCACATCCTGCCAGGCTGTTACCTGGGTGAAGGGAAAACTACTGCTCTCTTCTAATAGGAGAGAGGTAAACAGAGGCCTCTGGTACACTGGATAGATGCAAAGCCAGCCTACATCCGGCTAGGCTAGGCTAGCATCTAACACACTAGATGGAATAGGACCATGCTACATCCATAGCTGCCATATGGACACTCACATAGGTCATCCACAGACTGGTGAGGCTATGCTAGTCTCTCCGCTAGGTTAGTCCAGTCTCTCACACACCTGGTAAGAATCAAGGCAAGGCCATAGGCTATCCACTTCCCATGGCAACAATACCTGAATCACACATTTACTGCACTACCAAATGGGTCCAAAATGGATCCAATGTCACTCACGTCTAATACTAACAAAACAGGCAATTTCTTTTCATCAAGAACACAGATGGGTTTTTTTTCTCCTTTTTTTTGCTCCAACAAAACACCAATGCGTTACCAAGTTGCAACACTGAAAATTAGTAACCACATCTCCCCAAAGCTGGAGAGGGGACAAACACAAACACATCTCCCCAAAGCTGCAGAGGGGACAAAGACAAACACATCTCCCCAAAGCTGCAGAGGGGACAAAGACAAACACATCTCCCCAAAGCTGCAGAGGGGACAGCTGTGTCCCACCAGTATATGAAAGGAACAACCACATGTTTCTAAAACTGCAGAAGGGACAGCCGTGTCACGCTACCACTGGACAGACACAACCATGTCCCCTTCCAACTGAACAAAGAAAAGGCCATCCTTCTTTCCCTGGTTCTGGTTTCAGTGCAGAAAGCCTTTGGGCTCCCAGTGCTGATGTTTCTGCCCCGTTAACAGATGTGTGTTTGCCTTGAAAGGCAATCTCACTCACCCGTTCCCACAACACAATACAGTCACACACATGCTGCGCGCACACACACACAGCATCATGACCATACAAGGAGGGTCTCAACCGTCCAGCCAAGAACAGCCACTGGCTCAAGACCCACTCTAGAGAGCATGGAGTCTCGCCTGCAAACACACAGAGCACCTAACTGACACACACCATGACTGACTCCTCTGTAGCAAACCAGATACCTCACATGACCAAACAGTATGTGGTTTCTTTTCGGTTTAAAAGGACAAGGACTTGTATTTTCATCCTTATTAGGAAGCATGGAATCAGAGATGTTTTTCGAACCCACTCTTACTAGTACATTACCAAGCTTCCTTGGTCAAGCAGTGACAGAATCAGACAAGGACTAATTAAGGCAGCTTCACCCTACACGCATTAGTGAAACTCTAAGCAGCCACAGAACTGCCTACTCAGATTGGGTCTGATGGCGAGCAGAGATAAGACAGGCTGCTCTACGCAATGATAGAAGTTTGCCGAGAGGCCCGTGGGTGTCTTGCAGGACTTTGCCCTTTTGGACTCCTTTCTTGCTGGCCTAGATGCTGATATTATGCACAATATATGTGCACATTATATTTCTCAGTATATCTAACCCACTATTTAATGCACAGAAGAATTGATTAATTCAACATCAGAACTCCACAGCATGACTCCAGGTGCACGGGTCCACACACACACACAAACACACACACACACACACACACACACACACAAACACACACACACACAATCAGAGGGTGGTGCTGTAAGTTTGGAATTATCTCTACTTAAAGAAGCTTGTGTTAAGAAGAGAAGAAACACCTGCCAACTAGAGCAAGACCGACTTTTGTGGGTGTGAGCGAGCGAGCATGCATGCGTGAAAGGGAGAGAGAGGGAGGAGAGTGATCTAACTTGGTTTGAGATTAACCTTTCATTTGATGAGAGCTGCTTCTATTCAGTCCCTTGCAATGTCATGATAGGGCATGCAACTCAACCATCCACTTACTGGGATTTTAGAGGTCCCTAGCAGCCTGACAACAGCCCGTGATGAATTTATGATACAGCGGTTACTTCTCTAACTGTAGAAAACCACAGACAGACTGCAGACATGCAGTACAAAGTGTGGAAAAACCCCGTTCTCTATTTCTCTTTCTCTCGCTTTGTCTCACACACTCTCACGCGCACACACACACACACACACACACAACCGATCAACAACTAATCACACAAGCCTGGGATGGCCATGAATTTGAACATTCTCTCAGTTCTTCTATACATTATACGTGTTAGTGACCAAAACGCCGATTATGGCACGGCAACCACTAACAAAGACTAGATCCCAGCTCGACAGATCCGTCTACAACGTGAAGTCGTTTATTTAACGGCACTGTTTTCGGCCCCTCACGTGCGAGGTCGCTGAGCCGGTTGGATAAGAAAGGCGAGCGCCCCCTCCCACAAAACGTCACGATTGTTTTGTTGCCAGATGGTTGAGATTAAATGTCGTGTGGGCTTTTCCCATAACAGACTGAAATCCAACCCTCTTATTAATTTGTCCTAACCTCTAGGCTACTATCAGATTTCTTTCATTATATTCTGGGGGAACTGTGTGCTCCAGCACAGGACAGTCGAACTCCAACGTTAAAAGTTCACTCTTTTGCTCCAGCTTGGCTAACTAGCGCGCAGCGCTAACGCTCACACGCGTGCACGGCCACGCTCCTCAGTTTTTGCCATGTGAGCGAGAGGTGCATGGCTATGTTTATCCGTAAAAGTTACACGTTATTTCTTATCGCGTCTGGAACCGTGGAATAGTTATAATTCATGAGGAAAACAACCGGAACAGCTTTTAGTCCCTCAAAACCATTGTTATGCTTAATTCCTTAACATTGAGAGCTTAAATAACGGGGGCCTGGAGGGGGAGTTTCGCCCTTGACTGTGAAGGTCCTGAGCTGTAAACGCCGTCAGAGAACCTCATCTTGAGGTAACTTCATCAAAGAAGTGACACTTGCATAGATGTTAAGAGACAAACCGTTGACGTTATACATAACGTTACACTTCACATGCTAGTGGTTACATGACCTGACTTCAGTTATCTAACAACAGCTAATGTTAGCCAGCTAACGCCGCATATCTAGTAACGCGTCACCTCATGCTTAGCTAATATATTTATGTGAAACAAGAATACATTACATTTACATCATACCAGAATACCAAACATAAACTGAAATTGCCGGCCAATGTGCATACCGTACCTAACACATCAGCAGATCTGTGTCTGGCAATGAAGCAGGCGTCGTCACCATAGCACATCCCTTTCTTCAGAATCCCCTTGCGAAAATCCTTCCCAAATCCAAAGCTTGCTGTGACAAGGCTGTAATCGCGGCTATCTGTCTGGGAAAGACCGCCGATGACAGCCCTGGCAACCAGTCTACCGTAAGAGATTACGGACAACATCACCTGGAGACCTGCTGCCCCCACTAACCTGCCGCAAGGCTGGCTAGGGAGCTCCGCAGGGTTGCTAGCAACTCACGGTAACTTAGATGTCAGCTAGCGTGCTAACAGCTAGCCAATGTTACAGAGACTTCAAAACATCCGAGTCCTGAGAGGTTACAACAGATGAAGCACTCTCTTAACTGAAATCCAACAGAACTTGAGAGACACAATCACACCTGTCGACAACTACTCAGTTGCTTCCACTCGCTGTGCCAACGAACCGGACAGAGCTGGTACCACCGTTCAACTCCATGGTGATCATCTTACTACGCTTGTCTGTATCAGCCAGTGACTGAACAGCAAGCGAGGCCAGTCAACGAGTCTTGTGACTGTTAGACGTCACGACGCCTTACGCAACTCTGCTTTGGCTGGCCTTTCTTGGGCACTCTTTGACTCGACACGGTAGTCTAAAGACAAATTTGCCGCGTTTGAAGTTTCCTTGGGTCATACAACCCCAGAAAATATAGCACGAATGTCAGAAGACAATATTATTTTGTGACAGACACCATATTTAATTGCAAACCTCGGTTAGACTAATGTAAATTGGGGTGACCCGATATGAGCCCACCAATGTGGTAAATCGAAAATCGGCAAAGCCGCGATAAAGACTATAAAAGGCCTTTTGAAAAAGAGCAGGAAGTGGCAGATAATCTCCGCACATTGCTCTGCAATTGACAAGTATCTTCAGTTATCAGCACAATGTATTCAGCAGAATTATAGAAGCCCTTGCTATCAGCACAAACTGAGCCCCGAGCGTTCGATTACACTGTTCTTCAGCACCCTCAAGTGGTTAAAGTTTGTGTTGCAAATGTCAGGTCAGTGACCATGATTAATTTATTCAAATGAATGTCTGGCGAGGCAACCTTTGTTCCAACATGGTTTCCTCCATGTTCCCACAGGGATCACAAGACTTTGTATGACTACTAAAATTATGTGAAGATTTTAGGCATTATCAACACACATGGCTCACCTCCATTATAACCTACTGATTTCCAAACTGTATAGCCTACATATGTTGTTTTCTCTTGTACAGAAAGGGGTTATTCAGAACTATGTTCAGTGGTGTTCAGTGAGTATAGCAGATAGCAGGTCCTTCAAAAACACAAAAACAGCTCTTGTCTGAAAATTATTCTGGTATGGTAACTTATCAGTACAAATGAAAGCAAGGCTAACACACTTGATTGACATAGCTGTGAAGGTTGTATGGGTATCAAGACCAACATTAGGCCACAGTGTATTTATAAAAATCTGTGCTTAGAGAGGCTCAGAACATTTTTGTTGACCCAACTCACATTCTGAACCAGGAATTTGTATTGATTCCATCAGGCAGGCAGTTCAGGATGCAGAATTGCATTGCACTGAATAGGTATTAGAATTCATTATCCCCTCTGACATCAAAATGGTAAATAATAGCAAATAGCATTGCTTAATTTTTCCCACTATTATTAAAACACTGCATGAATTAAATCACAATTCATAAACCCAGTTTGGGGCTTTGCTATTGGCTGGCCTAGTGCTACTCTACAGCCACTCTTAGTATAACTGTGTGAAGCTTAAGCCCACCTGGAGCAAGTCATGAATGTTGAGTGTGCTGTCTGTTGTCATGAA
This sequence comes from Tenualosa ilisha, assembly GCA_015244755.2. NCBI lineage: Eukaryota > Metazoa > Chordata > Actinopteri > Clupeiformes > Clupeidae > Tenualosa > Tenualosa ilisha. The sequence continues at coordinate 788,868 of PYXC01001672.1, forward strand.
TGTTGAGCGTGCTGTCTGTTGTCATGAATGTTGAGCGTGCTGTCTGTTGTCATGAATGTTGAGTGTGCTGTCTGTTGTCATGAATGTTGAGCGTGCTGTCTGTTGTCATGAATGTTGAGTGTGCTGTCTGTCGTCATGAATGTTGAGTGTGCTGTCTGTTGTCATGAATGTTGAGTGTGCTGTCTGTCGTCATGAATGTTGAGCGTGCTGTCTGTTGTCATGAATGTTGAGTGTGCTGTCTGTTGTCATGAGTGTTGAGTGTGCTGTCTGTTGCCATGTCCACTCTGTATCTGTTTATTTTGTGTGTAATGTCAGTTGTCATGTCTATTTCATGCGTTGCAGTGGCTCAAATGTCCCACTGTGGGACAAAAAAGGATACTTTACCTCACCTAATACGGGCTTCTCAGCTGGTTGGGAGTTGAATAAAATTGCTAAAACACACAGCCACGCGCGCACACACACACACACACACACACACACACACACAAACACAAACACACACAAAACACTAAATGAGGACTTTTGTCCTGTGTATGTGTGAGAATCTGTGTATGTGTGTTTTCCATATAATAGGCTTACAACTGTGACTGATAGGCCTAGCCCAGATACCCAAGAGTGACGGGAGTAATTATTCTCTTATGTCCATTTGTATTTGTAATATTATAGATTTGTATTTGTAATATTGTAGATTTGTATTTGTAATATTGTAGAGCCTGTAAGATAAGAAACAGATTTTTGCATTTGTCCCAGATAGTCCATCCTCATGCCAGTCTATATGCACACCAGTAGATGGTGCTAGAGACCAGTCTATAGAAGATGGTTCACATCCTGAGGGAGTTGTGCACCTGGGAATCTCTTTAATAATGTCAGAGAAGGATAACAAATAACTACGAAAAACAAACACGAATTTGATGCTGGCTATATTTATTGTTTTTGTTTGTTTGTTTGCTAATACAAGGCACTGAAGGTGTATAAAGGCCATTGTGATCAGGAACTGTGTGTTTTTTAGCACCAGAGAGGGAGAAATAAAGTTTAGCAGAAGAGAGAGAAAGTCATGTGACAACTGATGCGGTGAAGGTGTGTTGTGAGGTGAGGTGCTCCTGATCCTTCTTGCAGTGGTTGATAATGCAGACCAGGTTCATTGACAAGACAAGTGATGCTGTTACTCCTGGTCCTTCTCCTCGCCATGGGTGATGATATAGACCAGATTTTTATAGTCCAAGTTTCCCGCCACATCTGGAGGAAAGGCAGTGAACATCTGCTCCATCTGACAAAGGAGAAAGGACCTTTGCTGTCACACAATGTCATCAAATTGACAGCAAATTCCTGCAATATTTAATCATCAGCTACAAATCCTATCCAATATTGTGTACTATAAAACAAATCTAAAGGATGCCCAGTATATGTAGGCCTGACAGGACAAACCTCCTCTGGAGAGAATCGATCTGCCTGGGTGGTCAGCATCTCAGTAACACTAGAGGAAAGGGAGAGAGGGGCATCATGGTTGATATTATGCAGAATGATTATTTCGGCATGTGGTGTGAACAGTATGATGGATGTGAGTTTGCAGGGGCTCTAAGAGGTAAAGGGATTCAAACTCACAAGTCCTTCTTCAGAGTGCCCTTCCCCTCAGGGTCAAAGACTTTAAAGGCATTTAAGATGGTCTCTTCTGCATCAGCACCTGAATAAACACACACACACACACAATGAATGAGCTTGCTTCATTGTAATCTCTGTGTTTCTGTCACAAACACACACATGCACACATATATATGTACACACACAAACACACACACACACACACATATTGATTGTGCTTGCTTCATGGCGATCTCTGTGTGTCTAACACACACACACACACTGAAGAAGACTGCATTAAAATCATCTCTGTGTGTCTTCTCCCCTTTGCTCCTCTCTCTCAGGACTCCTCGGTTCTCTAGACAGACAGGACGGCTCACAAAGCATGTGTGTATTTGAGCAGGACATGATATTTCATGCTTTGGCAGGGCTAACGCCCTCTTGTGATGTGTGTGTGTGTGTGTGTGTGTGTGTGTGTGTGTGTGTGTCTTCTCTTTTCTTGTCCTCATCTCGTCAATTCTCACTTTTCCCATGCTGTCTCTCCAACCATACTCTTTCTTTCTACCTCTCTCTATCTCTCACTTCCTCATCTTCTATCACCCCCTCTCTGCATCTCCCCTCTCCATCACCTCCATTTCTGTGTATTTCTTCCTCCCTCCAGCCCTCTCTTGCTCCCTCTCCTTCTCCCTATCCCCTGTTCCCCCCTCAGGTTCTTCACCCTTGAGTTTCTCCCCAAACATGGTGAGGAAGACTGTGAAGTTGATTGGTCCCGGCGCCTCCTTGAGCATCTCGTCGATTTCCTCCTGTTTCACATTGAGGCGGCCTGCAGAGGAGTAGAGAAGGAATGTGAGTGTGTGTGTGTGTATGTGTGTGTCTGTGTGTTTATGTGTGTGTGTATGTGTGTGTGTGTGTCTGTGTGTTTGTGTGTCTGTGTGTTTGTGTGTTTGTGTGAGTGTGAATGCTACAAATTTAGATGGTCTGCAGAAGAGCAGAGAGTGTGAATATGGCTCAAATAGCTCTGGAGAGAGAGAGGGAGTGTGAGTATAGTCTAGAGGTCTGGAGAGAGGGAGTGTGAGTATAGTCTAGAGGTCTGGAGAGAGAGGGAGTGTGAGTATAGTCTAGAGGTCTGGAGAGAGGGAGTGTGAGTATAGTCTAGAGGTCTGGAGAGAGGGAGTGTGAGTATAGTCTAGAGGTCTGGAGAGAGAGGGAGTGTGAGTATAGTCTAGAGGTCTGGAGAGAGGGAGTGTGAGTATAGTCTAGAGGTCTGTAGAGAGAGAGAGAGTGTGAGTGTAGTCTAGAAGTCTGGAGAGAGGGAGTGTGAGTATAGTCTAGAGGTCTGGAGAGAGGGAGTGTGAGTATAGTCTAGAGGTCTGGAGAGAGGGAGTGTGAGTATAGTCTAGAGGTCTGGAGAGAGGGAGTGTGAGTATAGTCTAGAGGTCTGGAGAGAGGGAGTGTGAGTATAGTCTAGAGGTCTGTAGAGAGAGAGGGAGTGTGAGTATAGTCTAGAGGTCTGGAGAGAGGGAGTGTGAGTATAGTCTAGAGGTCTGGAGAGAGGGAGTGTGAGTATAGTCTAGAGGTCTGGAGAGAGAGGGAGTGTGAGTATAGTCTAGAGGTCTGGAGAGAGGGAGTGTGAGTATAGTCTAGAGGTCTGTAGAGAGAGAGGGAGTGTGAGTATAGTCTAGAGGTCTGGAGAGAGGGAGTGTGAGTATAGTCTAGAGGTCTGGAGAGAGAGGGAGTGTGAGTATAGTCTAGAGGTCTGGAGAGAGGGAGTGTGAGTATAGTCTAGAGGTCTGGAGAGAGGGAGTGTGAGTATAGTCTAGAGGTCTGGAGAGAGAGGGAGTGTGAGTATAGTCTAGAGGTCTGGAGAGAGAGAGGGAGTGTGAGTATAGTCTAGAGGTCTGGAGAGAGAGGGAGTGTGAGTATAGTCTAGAGGTCTGGAGAGAGAGGGAGTGTGAGTATAGTCTAGAGGTCTGGAGAGAGGGAGTGTGAGTATAGTCTAGAGGTCTGGAGAGAGGGAGTGTGAGTATAGTCTAGAGGTCTGGAGAGAGAGAGGGAGTGTGAGTATAGTCTAGAGGTCTGGAGAGAGGGAGTGTGAGTATAGTCTAGAGGTCTGGAGAGAGAGGGAGTGTGAGTGAGTATAGAGGTCTGGAGAGAGAGAGGGAGTTTGAGTATAGTCTAGAGGTCTGGAGAGAGAGAGGGAGTGTGAGTATAGTCTAGAGGTCTGGAGAGAGAGGGAGTGTGAGTATAGTCTAGAGGTCTGTAGAGAGAGGGAGTGTGAGTGAGTATAGAGCAGAGTTTCCCAACCTTTTTGCCTTGTGTACCCCTAAGCCTTGTTGTCATACCATGAGTACCCCCTCACTCATACGTGTTGATGATTCTCCAAAAGTAGAACGTAACACAACTGATTATTAAATGAAAATCATTTTATTTCATCTCCTTAATTTGAACATTTAATGCACAGGCATTTTCTTCTTTTTAACTAATCAGCTTTTTAAATAAATGAATTAACACGTTGCTTTGTACAAAACTGGAACTCCTTTGAATAAGTCCCCTTTAAACAGGCATTTCATTTTTTTTAAAAGGTTCTCTCCCCGGGGAAGCCAATTGTAGCGCACACGTACCAATTTATTGAGGAGCTTAATATGAAATGACTGAGAATATTTATTTATCATCTTGGAAACAAATTATTCTAAAATACTTCCACGTACACCCCCCCCCCCCCCCCCCCCCCCGCAGTGTGCTCATCCCTGGTTGGGAATGGTCTGGAGAGAGAGGGAGTGTGAGTATTGTCTTGGGGTCTGGAGTAACAGACAGTGAGAGTAAGTATAGTCTAGGGGTCTGGAGTAACACTGTGTGTGTGTGTGTGTGTGTGTGTGTGTGTGTGTGTGTGTTGGGTAGGCAGAGGACAGTGAGTGAAGTGACCCACCAAGTGCTGCAAAGGTATCCCTCAGGTCATTCTGATCTATGAACCCATCCCTGTTCTGGTCCATGATGGTGAATGCCTGCAGAGAGAGAGAGAGTAGAGAGGACAGATAGAGAGATGAGAGAGGAAGGGAGGGGTACATAGAAGAGAGAAAGAAAAGGGACAGAAAAGAAGTTGAAGATAGAGTTTATGGAAAGAATGAAGGAAGAATAGAGGGAGGAGTGAAACAAGAGATGACAAGAGATGAAAGCAGAGAGAGAGAGAGAGAGAGAGAGACAGGGAGAGTGAAGGAGAGATATCTCTGTGTTAATAGGAGGCCACAGCCACAGTTAGCATGATAAAACTCTTTGTTGATAGCATGCTAAAGGTCTTTGTTAATAGAATGCTAAAGCCCTGTGTTAATAGAATGCTAAAGCTCTGTGTTAATAGCATGCTAAAGCTCTGTGTTAATAGCATGCTAAAGCTCTGTGTTAATAGCATGGTAAAGCTCTGTGTTAATAGCATGCTAAAGCTCTGTGTTAATAGCATGCTAAAGCCCTGTGTTAATAGCATGGTAAAGCTCTGTGTTAATAGCATGCTAAAGCTCTGTGTTAATAGAATGCTAAAGCTCTGTGTTAATAGCATGCTGAAGCTCTTTGTTAATAGCATGGTAAAGCTCTGTGTTAATAGCATGCTAAAGCTCTGTGTTAATAGAATGCTAAAGCTCTGTGTTAATAGCATGCTGAAGCTCTTTGTTAATAGCATGGTAAAGCTCTGTGTTAATAGCATGCTGAAGCTCTTTGTTAATAGCATTCTAAAGCCCTGTGTTAATAGCATGCTAAAGCCCTGTGTTAATAGCATGGTAAAGCTCTGTGTTAATAGCATGCTAAAGCCCTGTGTTAATAGCATGGTAAAGCTCTGTGTTAATAGCATGCTAAAGCCCTGTGTTAATAGTATGGTAAAGCTCTGTGTTAATAGCATGGTAAAGCTCTGTATTACAGTTTTTGCCAGTCATTTTCACCCTAGTCTCAATACAGTGTCCACCTTTTCCAAAACTCAGTAGGCTGAACTACAGTGTGATGTACCAACACACATCTGAGCACCCCAATTAACATTTGCTGCAAAATGCACTACAACCATCAAAACTCTTCATACTTCACCTCAAATGACTAATGCCACTGTAACTACAGCACATGCTGTCACTTAGCAACACGTCAGTGGCAATCAATGTGTAGTGAACATAAAAATAGATACAACTTGAAAAAAAAAACACATAGGCCTACTTATACAGTTTGATATAGATCAATTTTGTTACATATGTTATGTGCAGTCTATATTATATTCTATATATACAGTGCCCAGCATAAATGAGTACACCCCCTTTGAAAAGTAACAGTTTAAACAATATGTCCATGAAAACAAAAACATATTTCCAGAATTTTAATATCACATCTGTGTAACACGACACATTCGTGTAATACAACACGAAAGTTTGCGTAATAATATAACTTAGATTACATATTTTTCAGTTTTTCTCAAATTAGGGGGGAGCAAAAATTAGTACAGCCCACTGAAAGTCTCAGGGAAAAGCAAGATTTTAGACTACAAATGTCTGATTTACCAAGAATTCAATCACATGTGAGTAATTATTCAATTAGTCCAGCAGATAGTTGACTATAAAAGGGTGTTACTCTAAGAAAACCCCTCCCCTTTCCTTGCTGTCAGCAATGGCACTACATGGAAGAGAAATGACACAAGACCTGAGAAAGAAAATTATTTCCTTACACCAGAAAGGTAAAGGCTACAAGAAGATCAGCCAAGCTTTACTTAGTAGTCAGAATACTGTAGCAAAAGTGGTACAAAGATTTAAGAAAAATGGAACTGCGACAATGTCACAGAGATGTCCTGGTCATCCATGGAAGTTAACACCTCGACAGGAACGTCTTCTGATGAGAACGGCTGAAGAAAATCGGCACACATGTTCACTACAGTTAGCTAAAGAAGTAGAAAGCCAAATGGGGGTGACTGTTTCCCGTGACATAATACGCCGTACACTGCAGAGGAATGGCATGCATGGATGCCGTCCACGAAAGAAGCCTCTCCTAAAGCCCAGGCACAAAAAAGCCTACCTAGAGTTTGCCAGGGCCCATGCTGACAAAGATGAAGGCTACTGAGACTTGAGACCAAAATTTATGTTTTTGGAACTGATGGCTTCAAAACTGTATGGTGTTGCAAAGGTGAGGAATACAAAGAAAAATGCATTGTGCCTACAGTGAAGCATGGTGGTGGCAGTGTCCTTACGTGGGGCTGCATGAGTGCTGCTGGTGTTGGGGAACTGCAGTTCATTGATGGCATAATGAATTCAGAGATGTATTGCTCTATATTGAAAAATAAAATGCTACCATCACTCCGTGCACTTGGTCGTGGTGCACTTTTCCAACATGACAGTGATCCTAAACACACATCTAAGGCCACTGTCGGCTTTCAGAAGAGGAACAGGGTGAGAGTGGCCAAGCATGTCACCCGATCTGAACCCAATCGAACACCTAATTCTGAAGAGACAAGTGGAGCATCACTCTCCATCCAACATCCAGTCTCTAAAACAGGTCATTATTAAAGAATGGAAAAAGATTGATGTTACAAAATGCTGCAAACTTGTTCATTCCATGCCCAGAAGACTTGGTGCCGCCATTAAAAATCATGGAGGCCATACAAAACACTAGATAGTAGTTTTGTTGGGGGTGTACTCATTTTTGCTCTCCCCTAATTTGAGTAAAACTGAAAAATATGTAATCTAAGTTATATTATTAAGCAAACGTTTATGTTGTATGTTACGCAGGTGTGATATTAAACTTAGTCAGCGAAATTTTTGGGAATATTTTTTGTTTTCATGGACATATTGTTTAAACTGTTACTTTTCAAAGGGAGTGTACTCATTTGTGCTGGGCACTGTATCTTGAGTAAATACTGCAATACCAAACAATCTAAGTGACATTTTTATGTATTGGTGTACAGTGTTGGGAAAGTTAACACCTCAACACGTCTATACTGTAAGATTATGCTCTGACTGCTAATTAAATATTTGACATTCAACATTTGGTGAACTGAATAAGCAGTTGTCTATGTGCATTGTGCATATGTCCACCTGCTCACTACAGTTCATTCTTATTTTCTGTAAAGGGTGAGGCCTACACTGTAGTTTCTCTCTACAGTCTATCTGGCAACTGCAGCTCAGACCGCTCAGAGGCTGTAGACAGAGCAGCAAGTCGGTGGTGCTGCCAATTCAAACATGATAGGAGAACCAATGACATATCAGAATAGTATCAGACTTAAGTGTTGTGTGCAAGAAAAACAACAAAACAAAACTAATTCTTAAACATCTAGGCAATGCTTCTGAAACATCTAGGCAATGCTTCTGAAACATCTAGGCAATGCTTCTGCAGAAGATATTCAGATGTAACAGAAATTGTAATCCTGAATATTTCCTGAGAGTAATATTATTTCATTATACATTTTTTCAAAGTAATGTAACTGATTACTGTTACTTTTATTTTATAATTAAATTATGTAATTTCATTACATGTAACTTGTTACTCCCAAACACTGTTGGTGTACCTCTGGCCACAGATAAAAATGGCACATACAGTGATTGAATGAATATTTATGTGTAAACTGAAAGAATGTACAGGTGCAAAATCCCAACAGAACAGTGTCTGTTTCCTACATGGCATATTGCCATACTACTCACTGTAATAAGACATGGGAAGTACCACTGCAAGACTCCTTTGTATAAGGAGAGTTTGTGTGTGTTTGACTTGTTAGCCTACTTTATGATCTGGTTTACTGTAATGATGGCTCTGTTATGTCAGTCAGTACAGTAGTAAAATGCTCACACATTTTCTTGGTATGAAAAAACTCTAGCAATGGTACACACCAGGCTTTCTGCAAGTTCTATGTGTCATTTCAGAGGCCTTATTATATTTTGTCATTTGTACTCTTTATTGTAGTATATTTTGGAACAGAAAATACACTGTGAATAATAGTGTACTATGTTACCTTGTCTCCTGTTCCTGCATGTTGCACTGCAAAAAGGTCAGGGGTCATTACATGGGTATTACATCACTTGAGGTTCTCATATAATGTCCCACTGAAAAAGTACTACATATAAATAGACCTACAATGCAGTAGATGGGGCTGATATGTAAACAGAACTGAATGTAGATTGACTGAATATATTGTATTTCATTTCTTTTAGGTTTGGTCTTCACAGTTAACTGCTGTTGCTGAACTTGCTGTTGTTGTGCATAATTTTGTTGGAGGTGAACATTGCCCAGAAGAAGTATCCATGAATTTCGAATGAAGAAGTGATTGAATGCATTTGTGCAAAAGCGATGCAAAAGAGAACACTCCCATAGTCTGTAGTTGCTGTGAAAGTGTTAAGAGGTTTGAAAGAGTAGACACTGCATTGAGACAAGTGTGATAGTGGGAAAAATGATTGACAAAAACTGTAATAGCATTTCTTAATTATAATTTGCCACCTTAAGAACACAGGGCTCATTCTCACTCTTTCATGCTGTTCCAAAGGAGCGGTTCTACCATCGCAGGCCTACTGCACCATCTGTTTCCACTGTTGTTATATAGTAATAGTCACAGAAACACTAATAGACACCTATTAGGAGTCAGGTCCACTGTAAGACACTTATTAGGAGTCAGGTCCACTGTAAGACATCTCTTAGGAGTCAGGTCCACTGTAAGACATCTCTTAGGAGTCAGGTCCACTGTAAGACATGTCAGGTCCACAGTAAGACACCTATTAGGAGTCAGGTCCACTGTAAGACATGTCAGGTCCACGGTAAGACACCTATTAGGAGTCAGGTCCACTGTAAGATGAGTCAGGTCCACTGTAAGACACTTATTAGGAGTCAGGTCCACTGTAAGATGAGTCAGGTCCACTGTAAGACACTTATTAGGAGTCAGGTCCACTGTAAGATGAGTCAGGTCCACTGTAAGACACCTATTAGGAGTCAGGTCCACTGTAAGACATCTGTTAGGAGTCAGGTCCACTGTAAGATGAGTCAGGACTACTGTAAGACACCTATTAGGGGTCAGGTCCACTGTAGGACATGTCAGGTCCACAGTAAGACACCTATTAGGAGTCAGGTCCACTGTAAGACATGTCAGGTCCACAGTAAGCCACCTATTAGGGGTCAGGTCCACAGTAAGACACCTATTAGGGGTCAGGTCCACAGTAAGACACCTATTAGGGGTCAGGTCCACAGTAAGACACCTATTAGGGGTCAGGTCCACAGTAAGACACCTATTAGGGGTCAGGTCCACAGTAAGACTTCATAAGGCTGCCATAAGCACTAATCCATAATGTAGGATATATGCAGAAATACAGTCAGTAAAAAGGCATATACAGTATATTACAATCAACCATATGGTTCAGTGGGAGGAGTTGATCGTATGGTCATATGTTGGAGACCTATGTGAGTGTGAAAGATAAAAGTGTGTGTGTGTGTCAAAGGCTGGATCCTTCCAGGGACTTTTATTAAGCTCTATTTTGGCTGTGTGAACATTTCTCCCTGCCATGTCTCTTCACAAGTCCTCCCCTCTCATTCTATCTGTCAGCCTGTGTGTGTGTGTGTGTGTGTGTGTGTGTGTGTGTGTGCGTGCATCCTCTGTGAGTGTTGACGAGTGACTGCGCCTGTGTGTGGTGGTTGTGTTCATATGTTAGTGCGTGTGGTGTGTGGTGGTGTGTGTGTATGTGTGTGCAGTGTGTGTGTGTGTGTGTGTGGTATCAGTGCCAGTCTGGATCAGCCTCATGTTTATCCGGTTTGTTTTGCTCTTTCCTCGGTGGCTTTGAGTCGGGGAAGAATGCCTGTCCCTTTGCATCTTCTCCACGCCGCTCCCAGGCCTGACAGGGGCTGTTCAGCGTGGAAATCAACCACACTCCCTAATCGCAACTGACACACACACACACACACTCACACACTTAAATTCTGTCTGTCTTTCTTTTATTTATCTATTTGTCATAGTCAGAATGTGTTTTGTTTGTTAAAGTTTGGTTCAAAGCAGTGCTTTACAAATGTGAGTGTGTGTGTGTGTGTGTGTGTGTGTGTGTGTGTGTGTATCGGTCAGCCCCTGACCACCCACCTCCTTGAACTCCTGGATCTGGGCCTGCTCGAACATGGAGAAGACGTTGGAGTTGCCTCCCTCGGCCCTCCTCCTGGCTTTCTTTGGTGCCTGCAGACAGGAAGGAGCCACCCGTCATCCACTTAGTCAGTCATCACCGCCATCCCTGCCAAACGCCGGCGTATTCCGCCGCGGACGTGGCCAACTCTACTGTCTAAATTTGCCCCATCCACACCGACAAAGATAAAGCTGTTCCACCTCTCTATTCTGGGTGTCAGGACAACAGAATTATCTCGCCGTAACAGCGGGACGCCAGAGCCAGAGGTTCCTCCAGAGCCACAGCTCAATGCACTTTCAGCCAAGCCCGTCCCAGGCACGTGTTTCATTACATTATACGCTCCGTCAGTCTCATTAGCTTCATATCCAGCTTCATTAAGATCATTGGGGAAGACACCCAAAGCCACTGTAGGTAAATCTTACATATTCCACTCTTCACACTCACACACACACACACTTCA
>PYXC01001672.1:805000-810000 GCA_015244755.2 Tenualosa ilisha
ACGGAGTGTGTTAGAAAGTGGAATTATGACTGCATTTTATGCGTTGTTTTGTTTTTGGTTTTTCATAAGGAAGGAAGTGATATGAAAACAAAACACACACCGCCTCACACAGCACGCGGCACGTCACATGGCTCCGATTTGAATTTCAAATTTGCCAAAGACTCTTTGCCAAATAAGATCGGTTATTACTTTCTTAGAAGATGCATGCGTGTAGTTTCCCCCTCAAGCCAGAAATAAAATGCAATGAGGATGAAACTTTTAATAATCACCTCTTCCCTTCCCTGGGGGTTTCCCCGGCTGGAAAACATCATATGCGCTTGTGACAGTAATGCCCTGTAATTACCCTAAAGATGAATGACTTGTGTGTTTTCAGACTTATTGTTCACATCCAACCATTTATGATTTCTCTCCCCCAAATGAAGCTTTATTTTGGTGTCTGAGGTTAATATCTGCAATAATCCCACGATGACAAGAAGAAAGCAAACCCCTTCTGGGACTTCTCAGAACTCACATTCCTTTGAAGAGCTCTTACAAAAAAAAAAGAAAAGCATCAGTGCGGTGCACCAACTTGAGCTCTTCTTGTGTGAGGGCCACTGAGACTGAAGTCTGATGCAGATCCCAGGTCAGTCATTAGATTTCCTTCATTATTTATAATCTACTAGCACACAGTATCAGCTACTGCTGGGGCCTATGGCCAAAAAGAGCCTCTGGCCCCAGCTGACCTCTCTCAGACAGTGGTGTTACACTGATCCGTTTGGACAGGTGATTTCACATTGTAATGCGTTGCAGCACCTCTTCTGCGCCACAAGAGGGGGCAAGACGGGAGGGAGACATCTGTAAGAACAAAAGAAAAGCCTGCAGGTTATTCTAGGGTAGAAGTAGTCACTTGATGAATGATAACGAGGGAAGTTCAGCTCCACGCTACACACCAAATATATCTGCATTTCTGCTCTACTTCAATCACAGTATACGCAAACACGGGTCCATCTTAAGAGCAATGGCTAAGCTGAAGACAGATGAAGACGCAGTACCCCCTTCTCACCAGTCTGACCACAGACAATCAGGCACAGTCAACGTGGACATCTCTATATAGTAATATATGTCACAGCCAAAGGCACACATAGCCAAACAAAACTAATTTCAAAAAGTAGGACAATACCTTCTAAGAGGGATAACTCTTCTTATCTATTGTGTCATTAATTTGACATACACTATCATGTAGCTGGCCTATCGTGTAAAGATGGCAATTCGCCAAATTAAAGGTTATTGTAGTTATGGTGACCAAATGACAAAACAGCAGAAAATAACAGAATTTTTGCTTTTATGTTGCATTTAGGTAATTTGTGTGTACGTTAAAACTAATAAACTTTGACCCAAATAGCCAGTGTGTTTAATAGATCATGATGTTCATTGTCTTCATCCAAATGATATAAATTATAATTAGGCCTACAGTACTGGCATCACCACTTTATTGTAGCCTAATATTTTATTTGTTTCATTCTCACCTGAGTATATATTCAGACAAGTAGCTTCCGTGACTGCACTTAATTCTTCAGACTTTAGGCTAAATTAACACCAAGGGTGTCTCTGGAGCGTTGGTATTAAAAAAGAAACAAAAAAATGCGCTTGAGGATGGAAATCGTTTCAAAAGTAAAAGCTTGTTTCGTACTTGAGGAAAATATGAAATGTGCCACGTTCTACATTTTAGTGTGGAAGTGTCACTGAGCAAGTATGCTTATTTATTCCAACACCTGCGCCCCAAATCAGATCCGCAAGCACCATCTAGAAGTTTACTAATATTTACGCATTCGGCAGAGTTGCGCTTTATCTCAAAAAGATAAATTATCACGTAGGAGTCATATGGTGACAAATGGTTTAACTTTATCTAAAGGACAACATTCTAAAATTAAAAGCAAAGCTGTTAGTCTAACGGTTTAATTTGTAAAGTATGCAAATCAGTTCGTAAGTAAACCACTGCGAATAGCCTACACTGGTTAATTATTCTGTTCGTCTCCTTCCCGTTTCCAGACGATATTGATCAACCCGTTACGTCAGTATTGATAACTTTACCAAACCAAAATCAAGTGCGATTGCCCAGTTAATCCCCGGACCAGCTCAAATGCATGGATATTCATGTACTTCTAAAACACCCCGGATTACCGCTAGTAAATATCGCGTCGTTTTCAAATACATATCCGCGTTAAGTTTGGGGACTCTTTTATTTTCATAAGATTTTTTTTCATGTGAGGCGGGAGAGCGTCAACGCTGGTTAACGAGGGGAATCCAGCCCGTATATTTATTGTAGCCGCTGAAAAAAATCTCTTCAATATCCCCCAAGATGGCCGCCGATGTGGGATCGATGTTTCAATATTGGAAGAAATTTGATCTACGGCGGCTTCAGGTTAGTATTCTCCTTTACCTATCTGTAGTATGTGATAACGCAAACAGTATTGTACATAATCGTGTAGAAAAATATGCTTTTGGTGACTTTTTTCGGACTGTAACAGGCGGTGTTGCATTGATAGTTATTAGAAATTGATCCTCTTCTGCCTTTGTTCAGTTCAATCATTGATCAGTGGAGCGACCGGAGCAGCACAGGCGCTCTGTGTTCGCTGCGCTTCAGCCGGGACCAGCCGAGCCATACGGGGCATTTTAATGCGTTTTAAGACGTTTTTCTACACTTTTGGGGGTGTTGATAGGAAACGGAAACTTTTAATGCTTTCCTGAATCAGGGCCTTTGGACTTAACTTTTTGCCAGCGTTATGTTTTATTCCATACCCTACACGATGACGCGTCATTTGAGAACAAGTGCGGTTTGTACGTGTGGCATTCGGGATATGTTATCATATTAACCTATGTGTGAAATGGACATTACAGTTGGAATGGCTGATTAGATTATTCCGATCACTTTTATCGCTTGCGCATTTTTTGAAGGATCGCGTTTGAAAGTTGTTGTGCAGCGTAGGTTGCTAAGCTAGCCTAGTTCTATACGTATGTTTGTAATTCAGCCTAATTTAGGTTATTTGGAAAGATAGCCTTTAAAGGGAGTCTTACAGCCTACAAAATAGTAAACACAGGACTATGCTTCGTCAAGGTTTGTGCGAAAATGCTTACATGTAGACTCTTGTTGCCATTAAGGCATCTCAACATCTGTCGTGATCTTGAACCTGATCTTGATTAATTCGATTCTCTACGTTTACGTACAATAGACGTTGTCTGTTGTGTTTTTTTGCACATAAAGGCTAGAATGCAGTGAAATACAATTAGAAAGGCCCTTTGCGTAAAAGGCGAATCCGATGTTATATTTACCAGTGCAAAATAGCAGAAGGCTACTTTAGTGAATGAGAAATAAATGGACCAACTTTTATGCTTTGCCACATTTATGCTACTGAAAATGTAGACAAAATATTGACCACTGAGCAGCGTTCCTTCAGTGTAACAATGATGGCAATTTTGCCGAGCATCACTTTTCTCAACATAGTAGCGTTTATACTATTCGCAACTATTGCCACTGCCTCCGCGTTTATCGCTGTGTGGCACCCTGCAAAACACAAGCGGTTTTGTTTCGCCTTCCTGTCTGTGCTTCAGCCGCATTGTGAGCAGTTCTCGGGCAAGGACTGTGTAATTGCATTCCCTGCTAATGTTTGTAAATCAGGGCCGGCCGGCGCAAGGGCACAGTCGCAGCCGTATGATTGATGTTCTGTAACATGAGAAATGACAAGAGCATGCCAAGCCAGGTCCCGCGGAAAAAGGCTACCGAGGAGGAATCAGATCTGTTCAGGGTTGTGTGTGCGTGTGTGTGCGTGTCTTTCTCTCGGCGTGTGTGGCCGATTGTTATTCAAGCCTCCGAACGCCTTGCTACTCATGTAGTCTTGGATGCATCCGTCGCTGAGGGGAGAGCTCCGCCGGCTCCGTTCACATTTTCACAGAAATGAAATGGAAAGAGACAGCAAGCGTCCTTGTTACGGCGTCGTTACGTTGACGTTATCGGGGGTCGAATCCGCCCGCTTCCGATAAAACATTAACAGTTATGTCATGACACTGAGCGACAAAACCCACTTACTTTAGTGCTAACTGGAGAAGAGGTTCAGGAAATAGCCTCACAGTTTTCACCGGCTAACCTACATAATAATAACTAAAGCATAAGAAAACCAGAGAGCGGTCTATGACATTGTTTAGGCCAAAGTACCTTACTGGACACGGTATCATTATGGACTTGTGCTTGGCTTACACTACCTACTAGAAGCATGATATCTGTGAAGTTTTGAGATCACAAATCTGAAGTGTCTTACTGAGAATAAATCCAAACTGTTTTGTGAAGGGGTTGTGGTGTTGGTTGCTGTTTGATGTATAGAACGTCTTCAAATAGAACCACTTTGGGAGTAATTTTCACAGTGCATTGATTGATTTCATGTTGTTGCATTTTCTCTCTTTGTTGTTTAGACTTCAGAATCAGCAACACCTTTTTTTTGTGATGATGTCTCTCCTGGGCGACTATAGCCTACTGCAAGCTCAGTCAAATAAACAAACACAGGTTGAGTTGAGCTCTAGGTCCACACAAAACCCCTCATAAATCAGCTGACTCTGAAGGACAGCTTGCCTCCCCTGTAGTGCTACATCTCCTTGATTTGTGTTTTATCTTAATAAACGCCAAATGGTTATCAATACTGAGCACACTGCCAACATTATCACCATGAGCTGAAACCAGTGTGAGCATTTAGTGCCTCACTTAATTCAAATTAAACTAATTAAGCGGTATTTGGTGCTGTTTTAATAAATTGGCATTTGGATGAATTTCTCAGCGGTGAAGCGATCTTTCTGCTGATGGCCACCTGCTGTAATGTGCTTAGGAAAAAAAACAGATGAGGTTCTGTTTTTTGATACTTGTGTGTGTATGCTTTTTCTGTAAAAATGAGAAATTTAAAAACATTTATTTGGAAAATTATTGCGTTTTAAGGTGAGGTGTTTGTGTGTGTGTGTGTGTGTGTGTGTGTGTGTGT
>PYXC01001672.1:815000-825000 GCA_015244755.2 Tenualosa ilisha
TAGTGTTGTTCAAGTCCCCACACACACGACTGGAGTGCACTGAGATGCTAGTGTTGTTCAAGTCCCCACACACACGACTGGAGTGCACTGAGATGCTAGTGTTGTTCAAGTCCCCACACACACGACTGGAGTGCACTGAGATGCTAGTGTTGTTCAAGTCCACACACACGACTGGAGTGCACTGAGATGCTAGTGTTGTTCAAGTCACCACACACATGGATGGAGTCCACTGTGCTGTGTGTCACCACATACATACATATTCAACCGCATACATACATATTTGCACATCTAGCCACCTAGCCAGACACACATTCATATAGACATAGACATACACACACACACATACACACACATACAGAAAAAACATCCACATGAACAATAATAAATAAGCCAACCACATACACACACATTTGCACTTTGCACATCTTGCTAACACACTCACACACTGGCTTACAAACAAGCTCCTCATCTGGCAGCACTTCAAACAAGTGCATTTTGTTTTCCTTTCAGCAGGTGAGTGTAAGTGAACAATCACTTTGCTCCATGTTTTTGTGTCTCACACTTTTCATAGAGGTCTCATGCTGAACCCACGTTTTTTTGCAAGCATGGGTGGCACACACACACACACACACACACACACACACCACACCCACACTCTTCTAGCAGACCCAATTCTGTCACATCTGTGCTCCCACTAAATAACATTTAGGGAACATGCTTGTGCGCCTTTGGAGTGGCGAGCATTAGGTGGTGATTTATGTGTGTGTGTGTGCATGTGTGTGTGAGTGAGCGTGTGTATGGTGTGTGTGGACGTGTTCAAATCTCTTTGCTGTCACAGCGGGATAGTAATTCTCTTGTCTGAAGCTTTGACTTCCTCATGCTCGGTGGCAGCGTGTGTGTGTGTGTGTGTGTGTGTGACACTACCTCATGCTTTGTGGCAGTACTAACAAAGGCAGGAAGAAAGGAGGAGCAGGAGAGAAGAGGAAAGAAGAAACGTGCGGCTCACGTAAATTGAGTCATGAGCTTGAGAAGTCACATCCCTGCCGCGCGCTGAGAGAGGAGAGGAGAGGAGAGAGAGAAGAGATGAGCAGAGAAAGAGAGAAAGAATGATGAGAGGAGAGGAGAGAGAAAGAGAGAAGAGCAGAAGAAGAGGAAGAAGAAGAAGGAAAGTGAAAGTGACTGCAGCTCTAAGCTGTTTAACCTTCCTCTGTAGAGAAGCGACACACACTCAAAGCGAGCACACACACACACACACACACACACACTCCCCTGTGTTTGGCACCCTCCGATAAAGTGGCGTTCGTTCTTGCTCTTATTCTGGCTCTCTGCAGCAGCTGACGCAGAGGGAGAACAGGTTTGTCTGAAATGTCAGATTAATGGCTTTGACCCGCCCCAGACACAGTCGCATACCTGTCCCCGTCATTTGCCTCTGATCACACTCACACACACAACACACACACACACACACACACACACACAGACTCTCAGACTCAGACTTGTCGCACCAACTATGTGTAGATAAACAGGCACACACACACACACACACACACGCCTCTCATCTCTTTGTAATGACAGCAACTTATTCATTCCTTTTAAGGGCGCCAAGAGTGTGGCGGACTAATTTGATCTGATTGTAAGAGCAGTGAATCCACACACACACACACACACACACACACACACATTCTTTCTTAGAAGAAAGTCAGGGGACTGAAAGAAGGCTGGCATGGCGCTCATTCGGAGAGAGAGAGAAATAGAGGAGGGAGAGAAGGAGAGAGAGAGGTAGAGAAAGGAGGTGGCATGGTTGTTGTGTGGAGAGAAGACCAATAGGTGATATTGCTGTAGTGTAGAAAGAGAGAGAGGGAGGTGGAGAGAAAGAGAGAGAGAGTGGCATGTTGTGTGGAGAGAGAGAGGTGTGATGTCAATGAAGAATCTTCCTCCTGCTGTTGACCTTCACACCAGCGCTCTGACCCTAGTGCCCCGAGAGAGAGAGAGAGAGAGGAGAGAGAGAGAGACAGAGAGAGAGAGAAAGAGAGCGCTCACCCCCCCCCCTCCCCCCTCACCGTGTCCATGGCGACAGCCCCCACCGCTGGAGCATTTAGGCTCGTAACAAAGTCCCTGAAGCGGCCGGCCCAATTTTACCACATCGATCAGGCTGGGCGTCGTGGCCCCTGCATCACTGTGTGTGTGTTGTGTGTGTGTGTGTGTGGTGTGTGTGTGTGGTGTGTGTGTGTGTGTCAGGGCATTTTCATATCAACAGCCCCTCCATGCCCTCTCTGGGATACCACTGGGGTAAATAACTGGGCTTTAACACAACTTCAGGGAGCCACTAAAGTGTGTGTGTTCATATATGTGTGTGCGAGTGTGTGTGTGTCTGTGTGTTTTTGTCTGTGTATTTGTTTCTGTGCCTGTGCTCTGTCATTTTATCTGTGTATGTGTGTGTGTGTGTGTGGTGTTGTGTGTGTTTCGGTGGCAAGATGATACTATGTGTGTGTTTGTGTTTTATTTTATACGTGTGTGTGTGTCTGTCTTGGTGGCTAGATCATACTGTGTGTGTGTGTGTGTGTGTTTGTGTGTTTCGGTGGCTAGACCATACTGTGTGTGTGTGTGTGTGGTGTGTTTCGGTGCTAGACCATACTGTGTGTGTGTGTGTGTGTGTGTTTCGGTTGGTAGACCATACTGTGTGTGTGAGGAGGCTGAAGAAGTGGCTGCATGGGGACCTTGGGTTCTAAACGTTCTAAAGATGAAGCAATCCCCACACCATCTCGTGGTTCTAAATGTGACCACGATGAAGTGATCCACCACGCCCATCTCTCATGGTTCTAGATGAAGTGATCCACCACGCCCATCTCTCATGGTTCTAGATGAAGTGATCCCCCACGCCCCTCTCTCACACACACATCTAGAGCCCCAATCACCTCCCTAAACACCCCCTTAATGAGAGCACACCTTGTCTTCAGACTATGGATGGACCTGATCTGGCTCTGATCTGGCCTTTATCTGGCTCTGATCTGGCCCTATTGTGGCCCAGTTTCAAGGGAAACCCATATGAGACGTACCCGTCTGATGTCTGTGTGTTATTGAGCTGTGTGCTGAGTGCTTTATTTGCATTGCATGTGCGTGTGGTGTGTGTGTGTGTGTGTGTGTGTATGTGTTTCGGCGGGCGACATATTGAGCAGCAGTGGTGTCTCTTGTTCATTCTTATTGAAACAGCTCCGATCTTCTCATCGTATTTGTCTGTTCCCATCCACCATCCCAACACCCCCCAAACACACACACACATACACACACACACACTCTCTCTCTCTCTCTCTCTCTCGTATTAAGCAGGGCTTCAGTCACCATAATTCTGGCCTCCATTGTCCACTTTGCCCTTCAGGGATTAATGAAGGCTCCCTTTGTCTGTGTGTGTGTGTGTGTGTGTGTGTGTGTGTGTGTGTGTGTAGTAGTGTATTGCTGCCTGCTGAAAAGAGAGCGTCTTGTTGACGCTTAGCCCTTTACTACCTAGCTTAGCCATTAGCATGGCTAGCTAAGCCTACACTCTCTCTCTTACCTCGATAGAGCAGCAGCACACACACACACACACACACAGGCATGCAGACACACACACACACACACACACACATAGCCTATTAAAGTCAGGAAGGCAGAGAAGGAAAATAATTCAGTTTTCCATTGAGCTGTTCTGTTGTGTTACTGAGCAGAGATAGAGCTGAGAGTGGCTTGTGTGTGTGTGTGTGTGTGGTGTGTGTGTGGTGTGCATTGTGTGTGTGTGTGTGTGTGTGTGTGTGTGTGTGTTCTTTTGTTGCTGTCGGAGCAGAGATAGACCTGAGAGTGGGCTTGTGTGTGCATGTGTGTGTGTGTGTGTGTGTGTGTGTGTGTGTGTGTGTGTGTGTGTGTGTGTGTGTTTTTTTTTGTGCTGCCGGAGCAGAGATAGACCTGAGAGTGGGCTTGTGTGTGCATGTGTGTGTGTGTGTGTGTGTGTGTGTGTGTGTGTGTGTGTGTGTTCTTTTGTTGCTGCCGGAGCAGAGATAGACCTGAGAGTGGGCTTCAGCTTGGCAGCCTGGCTTTGTGCACCGCCGTCCTAATGCCAAATTAGATTTGTTATTGCTCCACGTCATTACGCTCAGATAACACACACAAGGTGTATGTGTGTGCGTGTGTGTGTGTGTGTGTGTGCGCTTTAGTGTGTGTTTACGATAGTGTGTAGATTTATTTATTTATTTTGTGTGCGCGCGTGTGTGTGTGCGTGCGTGTGTGTGTGTGTGTGTGTGAGTGTGTGTGTGTGTGTCGTCTAACGCGCTCTAGTCTTGCACTCCCAGGTGCTGGTCTGTGTTCTTAATCACACTCTTATTCTTCTATGACAATGGGGAGCCTGGTGCTGTGTGTGAGAGAGAGCCTGGATCTCTCCTCTCTTTCCTCCGTCTCTCTCCTCTCTCCCTCTTTCTCTTTCCCTCCTTATTCTCTCTCTCTCCATCTCCATGTGCTGTGTGTGAGGAGCCTTGATCTCTTTTTCCCTCTGTCTCTTCCTCTCTCCCTCTCTCTCTTTCTCTCTCTTTCCTCCTTTATGAGGTGATTCCTTCCCTCTTTTCTACTGTCTCTTTTCTCTCTCTCCCTCTCTCTCTCTCTCTCTCCCTCTCTCTGTCTCTCTCTCCTCTGAGGTGTTAGCCAGATCCCGTAAGCGCCGTGGCGTTCGTCGGAGGAGGGCAGTTTATCATTTTTAATGGAGGAGAGAAGGAAGTAGAGACATGTGGCCCAGCTTTGGTGATTTACACACACTCTGCGCTCAATCAGGGGAATTTGTGTGTGTGTATATATGTGTGTGTGTGTGTGTGTGTGTGTGTGTGTGTGTGTGTGTGTGAAATCACATTTACCCGCCATGGTTGTTTCTAAGCTGAGAAAAGCAGGATAGGGGACATTTTCTTCTTTTGTTGAAGTTGGCAGACACACACACACCAAACACACACACTACGGCTGTGTGTGCATGTGTGTGTGTGTGTGTATTCACAATGTTTCTGGTTAAAAGCACATTTATTGTGTTGGTGACTAATGGGGGCTGTGGTGAGCTATGATGGATACTGGCAGCAGATACTGTATGTGAGTGTGTGTGTGTGTGTGTGTGTGTGTGTGTGTGTGTGTGTGTGTTGCGGGGGGTGGGGGGGTGGGGCGGGGCGGGGTACAACGGTGTGTGTGTTCTAACAGCAAAGCCTGCTCCTGTGTGTGTGAGGCATTTTCACATCAACAGCACCAACAACGGTGTGTGTGTGTATTCTATCAGCAAAGCCTGCTCCTCACCTTTCTTCCCTTCAGTGTGCGTGTGTGTGTGTACGTGTCTGTCTGTCTCTCTGTCTCTCTGTCATTGTGTGTGTGTGTACCTGTCTGTCTGTCTGTTCTTGTGTGTGTGTGTGTGTGTGTGTGTGTGTGTGTGTGTGTGTGTGTGTCTGTATGTATGTGGTATGTGTGGTGTGTGTGTGTGTGTGTGTGTATGTGTATGTGTGTATACCTGTCTGTCTGTCTGTCTGTCCTTGTGTGTGTGTGTGTACCTGTCTGCCTGTCTGTCTGTTCTTGTGTGTGTGTGTATGTCTGTGTGTGTGTGTGTGGGGGGGTCCTCAGTGGGTTAATGTTAATCTCATTCATGCTAATGATTCACCACTTCTCCTCACCTCATGACAAGGTAGTCAAGAAACTCCAACCCCTCAGCGGTGTGTCTGTGTGTGTGTGTGTGTGTTTGTTTATATATGTGTGTTTGAATGTATCTCTCTTTTTTCTCTCTATCTCTTTCTTTCTGTGTGTGTGTGTGTGTGTGTGTATGCATGTGGAGATATTGGAGCTCCTTGAGTTGTTGGTAATAGCTTCTCCGGATGGGTAAATGCAGGGAGGTATGTGTGTGTGTGTGTGGTGTGTGTGTGTGTGTGTGTGTGTGTGTGTGTGTGTATGGCTGTTCTGGATGGCTAAACGCAGATAGATGTCCCCTGGCTCTGTTCTGCATTGTTAAGGTGATTTTCAGTCATGGCTGCTGCCAACGGTAACTGGAGACAGTGCTGTTACTTGTGTGTGTGTGTGTGTGTGTGTTACCTGGGCTTTGCTCTGTGCAAGACTGCAGCTTTGACCGTTTCAGATGCAATGCATTCTGGGATGCCATGATGTAGAGGGCTCTTTGCATCTCCGTGTGTGCATGTGTTGTGTGTGTGTGTGTGTGTTGTGTGTGTGTGGGTTGTGTGTGTGTGTGTGTGTGGTGTGTGTGTGTGTGGTGTGGGTGTGTGTTACTTTGACTTCGCTCTGTGCAAGATTGTAGCTTTAACCGTTTCAAGTGCAATGCATTCTGAGATGCAGAGTTGTCATAGAAGCCTCTTAGTATCTGTGTGTGTGTGTGTTTGTGTGTGTGTGTGTGTCATCTTTGCCCGCTCTCAGTGTGATTATGAAGGGTGCTTATGGCTAAAGAGGTTTCGTGTGTATATGTGTGTGTGTGTGTGTGTGTGTGTGTGTTGCAGCTGTCGGAACAACACTGTAAGTGTGTAACTGATCTTCAGGGGCTAATCAGGTTCCTCGTAGAGACTTTCCTCTCCTCTTGTCCCTCCTTCCATTGGCTGCTGAACTCATTAATAGGAATTAAATGTGCAGTTTTTATATTGCACCAGGGTCAATGTGTGTGTGTGTGTGTGTGTGTGTGTGTGTTTGGCTGATAATGTGACTAGAGGATCAAACCCCCTTCACCTCTACAACCACCCACCACATGCTCATCGTCAGTGGATGTGTGTGTGTGTGTGTATGTGTGTGTGTGTGTGTGTGTGTGTGTGAGTGTGTGTGTGTTTGGCTGATAATGTGACTAGAGGATCAAACCCCCTTCACCTCTACAACCACCCACCACATGCTCATCGTCAGTGGATGTGTGTGTGTGTGTGTATGTGTGTGTGTGTGTGTGTGTGTGTGTGAGTGTGTGTGTGTTTGTGTGATAGTGTGACTAGAGGATCCAACCACCTACACCTCTACAACCACCCACCACATGCTCATCGTCAGTGGATGTGTGTGTGTGTGTGTATGTGTGTGTGTGTGTGTGTGTGTGTGTGTGTGTGTGTGTGTGTGTGTGTTTGGCTGATAATGTGACTAGAGGATCAAACCCCCTTCACCTCTATAACCACCCACCACATGCTCATCGTCAGTGGATGTGTGTGTGTGTGTGTGTGTGTGTGTGTGTGTGTGTGTGTGTGTGTGTGTGTGTGTGTTTCCTCCTCAGTAGATAAGAGCATAAGAGCATTGTTCAGGCGTTTTGACTCAAGTAATTAAAAAAACACTGAGGTTTGGGGGTGGGGGGGACAAAGCAGTAGATTGAATCGTTCCCATTCAATTCCCCTTGTTAGTAGCTTCCTTCTCTTCCTCCCTCTCTCTCTCTCCCTCTCTCTCACTCTCTCTCTCTCTCTTTCTCTGTCTTTGTCTCTCCCTCATTCCCCTCTCCACTCTCTCTGTCTCTTTCTTCCACCCTGTTCCTCCCTCTCTCTCTCTCTCTCTCTCTCCCATCCACTCTCTCTCTCTCCCTCGCTCCTCTCCTCCACATGATTTTTATGTGTTTTTTCTCCCTCCTCCGCTGCAGTTTTCCCCAGACAGGTTCCTGCGTGTTTTAGAGGGGATGGATTTAATTGCTCTGTGGGGATTGGCTGAGTGCGCCGGGTAGGACTGTTTAATTAGCGTTCCCTGCCGGGATTGGTTTAATGCTTCGTGATCTTGAAATTGTCTGATTGTTCAGACCTCTGGGGACTCTTCCCCCCACTTGCTTCTCTCCTTTCCTCTCCTCTCCTCTTCTCTTTCTCTCTCTCCCTTTCTCGCTCCATCTCTCTCCTCCCTCCTCCCTCTCATCTTCCTCCTCTCTCTTTTTGCCTTTCCTCCTCTACTCTCCCATCATCCTCATTCTCTCTCTTTCTACATCCCTTCCTCTTTTTTTCTTTCACTCTCTCTCCCCTTTCTCTCCCTCTCTCTCTATGCCCCCTCCCCCCCTCTCTCTCTTCTACTTTATCTCTGTCTCTGGCGGGTACCCCTAGGAGGGCTGCAGGTTTAGCTAAACGTGGCTGCAGGCTCGGCTGCTGAGCGTGTGTGTGTGTGTGTGTGTGTGTGATTGAGGGGGAGGAGGAGGAAATCCTCAGAGGCAAGAACAGTGGGGTGTAAACGAGGGCTAGTGTAGTCACTGACACTCAACCCACCCTCTCCTACATACACACACACACACACACACATATGCGCGAGTGCACACACACACACACACACACACACACACACACACACACACACACACACGCACATATATATACATACAAATGCAGATACACATGAACATGAACTTCTCTCTCTTTCTCTCTCTTTCACACACACACACACATACACACACACACACACACACATACACACACACACACACACACACACACGCACACAGACATACAGCAAAGGCCTAGTGACAGTCAGAGTCATCCTGTCTTTGGAGAAAGAGATGGAGAGATAGAGGAATGGAGGCATTAGGCAGAGAGAGAAATTGTCGGGGCGACAGAGAACATGCTAGAAAGAAAAGAAATGGATGGAATGATAAGAAACATAAAAGCAACGCAGTTCAATGGCTGGGAGAGCAAGAAACAGAGAAGGAATAACAGTCATAACATAACATAACATAACATAACATAACATAACATAACATAACATGAAGTACCTACTGGAGACAGTTTTACCAAAGAAGGCAACACTGGCCCCAGTGTTAATGAAGGTAGCTACGCTAGACTAGACCAGTATTACTAAAGGTAATAGACCAGTGTGAGTAATTGAGGCAGTTACTGGTGTTAACAGAAGCAGTTACTCCAGATTGGTGTTAACAGAGGCAGGTACACTAGCCGACTGTATAGTCCAGTGTTACTTATAGCAGATACACAAGCCCACTGTTACTTAAGGCTGATACACTAGCCCAGTTACTGAAAGTAGGTACTCTGGACCGGTGTTACTGAAAGCAGATACACTAGGCCAGTGTTATTTAACACTAATACACTAGTTCAGTGTGAATAATAAAGGCAGATACTCTAGAACAGTGTTAATAGAAGCAGGTACACTAGCCCAGTGTTACTGGAGACAGATACACTAGCCCAGTGTTACAGAAACTAGATACACTAGACCAGTGTTACTGGAGACAGATACACTAGACCAGTGTTACTGGAGACAGATACACTAGCCCAGTGTCACTGGAGACAGATACACTAGCCCAGTGTTACAGAAACTAGATACACTAGACCAGTGTTACTGGAGACAGATACACTAGACCAGTGTTACTGGAGACAGATACACTAGCCCTGTGTTACTGGAGACAGATACACTAGCCTAGTGTTACTGGAGACAGATACACTAGCCCTGTGTTACTGGAGACAGATACACTAGCCCAGTGTTACAGAAACTAGATACACTAGCCCAGTGTTACTGGAGACAGATACACTAGCCCTGTGTTACTGGAGACAGATACACTAGCCCAGTGTTACTGGAGACAGATACACTAGCCCAGTGTTACTGAATGCAGATACACTAGCCCAGTGTTACTGAAAGTAGATACACTAGACCAGTGTTACTGGAGACAGATACACTAGCCCAGTGTTACTGAAGTAGGTACACTAGACTAGTGTTACTGAAGGAAGACAGTAGACCAGTGTTTCTGATCTCTCTAGACTGGTGTTCACAGAAGCAGTTACTCTAGAGAGGTGTTAACAAAAATAGTTGCTCTAGATTAGTGTTAACAGAGGCAGTTACTCTAGATTAGTGTTAATAGAGGCAGGTAATCTAGATTAGTTTTATCATCACTACGAGCGGGAGAACGTCCTCATTTCAAGAGAACAAGCACCCTTTCGATCACTACACTCTCTTTATCTCTCTGTCGTTGTCTCTCTCTCTCTCTCTCTCTCCCTGGTACATCCCTGGATCTCTGTAGCCTGGAGTGCAGTCTCTGTGTGAGCAGATGTACAGATTATCACCAGTGCGCAGTAAA
>PYXC01001672.1:835000-837500 GCA_015244755.2 Tenualosa ilisha
GCAGTGCCAGGGGTGGGGTGTTGGTCTGGTGAGTGGTGAGGGGCAGTGCCAGGGGTGGGGTGTTGGTCTGGTGAGGGGTGAGGGGCAGTGCCAGGGGGTGGGGTGGTGGTCTGGTGAGTGGTGAGGGGCAGTGCCAGGGGGTGGGGTGTTGGTCTGGTGAGGGGTGAGGGGCAGTGCCAGGGGTGGGGTGGTGGTCTGGTGAGGGGTGGTGGGCAGTGCCAGGGGGTGGGGTGTTGGTCTGGTGAGTGGTGAGGGGCAGTGCCAGGGGTGGGGTGTTGGTCTGGTGAGTGGTGAGGGGCAGTGCCAGGGGTGGGGTGGTGGTCTGGTGAGGGGTGAGGGGCAGTGCCAGGGGTGGGGTGTTGGTCTGGTGAGGGGTGAGGGGCAGTGCCAGGGGGTGGGGTGGTGGTCTGGTGAGGGGTGAGGGGCAGTGCCAGGGGTGGGGTGGTGGTCTGGTGAGGGGTGAGGGGCAGTGCCAGGGGTGGGGTGTTGGTCTGGTGAGTGGTGAGGGGCATGGCAGAGTCTTAGTGCCCATCACAATTGCAGATGCCAACCATACCTGCGCTCCTGGCATGTGGCATGTGGCATGTGTGTGTAGTGGGGTGTGTGTGTGTGTGTGTGTGTGTGTGTGTGTGTGTGTGTGTGTGCTTTTAAAGGATTCCAGTGGAGACCCTTAGACTTTAGCATGTTTCTATCTTGGCCAGCAATGTCCACAGACAGCTGATTTATCTCATTTGTATGTTTGTTTGTTTGTTGTAAATGATGGTCACGGTCACAGCCTTAGCTGACTGCAGGCTCTGAAGCCAGGTTGAGACGAGTCTGTGTGTGTGTGTGTGTGTGGGAGTGTGTGTTTGGACTGCTCTGCTCTGTGGACCCTGCCTCGTCATGGCAAGATCTGATCAGCTCTGTCTGTGCATGTGTGTATGCGTACATTTGTGTGTGTGTGTGTGTGTGTGTGTGTGTGTGTAAGGTGCGTCACCCTGAATAAGATAAGCCGTCTCACTATCAGTGGAATGGATCAGTGTGATGGCTTTCTATGGGAATGACGGATGGCAGTTTTGTGTTTTATCGGCCTTGGCCATGACATCTTTCTCCCATTAGAGCGTTAACCTGTGTGTGTGTGTGTGTGTGTGTGTGTGTGTGTGTGTGTGTGTATGTGTGTGTGTGTGAAGTGCGTGTGTGAAGTATGCGTGTGTATTGAAGGTCATAGTAGATTGGCTGCAACGCTTCCAATAAAATTTAATTGAAACAGTGGGAAACCTGTCAATAGTGAGAGTCTTTATACATTGTCTGTGCACATACAAAAGTCATGAATGCCTCTGTGTGTGTATGTGGGATATCATGCTTTGTCATCATCACATACACACACACACACACACACACACACACACGCAGATTTGTCATGATTTATTAGGTTTAGTTTTCTTCATTTGTTCATTTCTTGATCTCTGTGTGCTAGGACAGAGTCTGCCGGAAACTTTCTATCTGCCAGTGTCACTATGGTGATAAGCCTGTGTTGTTGGCAAGAGGGCTCAACCTCTGAACTACATTTCCCAGAATCCTCCTTCTCCCATGCTACCCTGGAGACGGAGCATTGTTGTGGGAAGGCTTTTGTGTGTTCACACAGAGACTCCCCTCTTTGTAGGGTTGGAAACCTGAAAGAAGCCTTTAATGGACAGACCATTAGGTCATTTTTTTTTTTTGGGAGTTTCTGGAAGATTCTGAGACGCGCTAAACATGAAACGCAAAAAAAGCCCATGTGAAACTTGTCCATTAGGCTGCTGTTTTTTTTTCTGGCAGCACGTTTGTGTTCTCAGTCTGTCAGGCACGGAGTACGTACCCTACTTATGGAGCCCAGAACAAAGAGACAATAGATGCTCTTGCTTTTAAGATACTTTACCCAGCTCACGGGGGGAAGCAGCTTTTTGAGAAAGTGTGTGTGTGTGTGTGTGTGTGTCTGTGTGTGTGTGTGTATTCGTGCCAGGTTGCCACTAGCGTTATTTCCCCCTCTCTTTTCTCTGATGGTGTTGTGGACGCAGGGCTGGTGTGTGTGTGAGCTCCACGCTGATTGCTCGCCCATAGCTAAGCGGCTGCTCGTGTACTCTCCCGCACACACACACACACACACACACACACACACACACACATACACAGAACTTCCCCATGCTCTTATTAAAGTGCCCTACTTTTGAACAAAGTGTCGGAGTGGACCGGCCTACCTCAGTGTACCCTGCAAACAGTAAATACTGTGGCTGAGACACAAGCCTACTAATTGGCCTCTGCGCGTTTCCCCACGTCTGACACGAGGAAGAGGAGAGAGAGAGAGAGAATATTGTCAGGTGAGCTTTAAGATGTCTGCTCATATTGACATCTGAAAGGCTAAACTCCCTGAGACTGTAGTGCTAATGTCGAATGTTAATCTGCAAATAAATAAATCTTATCAATAAGTAATTATTAGGTAATAACATGGCCGTGTTGTTATAATCCCATAGTTATTAATGAT
>PYXC01001672.1:847500-850000 GCA_015244755.2 Tenualosa ilisha
GTGTGTGTGCATCAGCAGTGAGAGCATCTTCCCTACCAGAGAGGCTATTAAGCGTCTTTGTGAGATGTGGGCAGATGAGGTCGGCTGCACATCCAGGTTAGAGGATGCATCGGAGGGGCTGGGGAGGCGGAGATGGCAGTGTCAGTACTCTATGCATTCAGATCTGTATCTTTGTGTGTGTGTGGAAGATTTGTTGTCACAGGATAGCCTACATTAGATAAGGTTGTGTGTGTGTATGTGTGTGTGTAGGCTAGTTAAGTGTGTATGTGTGTTTTTGTGTGGGTGGGAGTGAACGTTTTCTTTCTCAGGTTAATCTAGTCTGAGGTTCCTGGGGGGTGGCAGTGTGTGTGTGTGTGTGTGTGTGTGTGTGTGTGTGTGTGTGGAGGGGGGGTGTCAGGGGCTAATTTCCCGAGCTACTCCTGGGTGCCATCTCTCATCATGAAGTGGCATGCGCGGCGAGCGGCCTGCGCGTTGTCATGGATACTGAAGCATGGTACCCCAGAGATGGCAACGGGGGGATGAATGGCCGCCCCGTGCTATAGGATTCCTGTCAGCCTGGGCCTGATAGATGCCATTGATGGGCCATTTGTCATACTGTAATTGTTCCACCAAACACAGAATACCCACTAGTATAAACAGGGGCCGCCGCACTGCTAATAAAACGACCCGATCCGCTCCACACAGGGAAGCACAGGCAGGAAGACAGAGAGGGGGGCTGATACAGTAGCCCGCTCACTTAAAGAGACAATGTGTGTGTGTGTGTCTGTGTGTGTGTGTGTGTGGGTGTGTGTGTATGTGGGGAGGGGGGCGGTTCCTGTGTGTGTTTGTGTGTGAGTGTGTGAGTGTGTGTATGTGTATGTGTGTGCCTAAAGCAGGAAGAGGTGGTAGCCTACAGTAGCAGGCTCAGTTAAAGAGACAATGCCTCTTTTGTGAGGGGCTACTGGACTGATTACATTAGAAAGGAGAGGAAGAGAAGAGATGAAAGTAGGAAAGGAGGAGAGAAGAGGAAGGAGAGAGGAGCAGAGGAGAGGAGAGGAGAGAGAAGAAAAGGGGGGAGGTGTGGGTTTGGGTGGTGTTGTTGGAGAATAAAAAGGCAATCATAGAGGCAACTGCCATCAGTTGTGTGTATCGACATGGGCAGGCAAGGGAGACACATTGATAGGTCCAGAAACAACTGAGCCATTTGTTTTCCCTCCTGCTTGTGGTTTAACTAGCCAAGTAGAGAAGGAGACATAGCATAGGAGTGGGCTGGAGTGTGTGTGTGTGTTTGTGTTTGTGTGTGTGTACGTGTGTGTATGTGTGTGTATGTGTGTGCGTGCGCGTGCACGCGTGTGTGTATGTGTGTGTGTGTGTGTGTATGTGTATGTGTGTGAGTATGCGTGTGTGTTTGTGTGTGTGTGTGTGTATATGTGTGTGTATGTGTGTGTATGTGTGTGCGTGCGCACGCATGCGTGTGTGTATGTGTGTGTGCGTGTGTGTGTGTGTGTGTATGTGTATGTGTGTGCGTTTGCGTGTGTGTTTATGTGTGTGTGTTTGTGTGTGTATATGTGTGTGTGTGTGTGTATGTGTATGCGTGTGCTTGTGTGTGTATGTGTATGTGTGTGCGTGTGTGTTTATGTGTGTGTGTGTGTGTGTGTGTGTGTGTGTATGCGTGTGCGTGTGTGTGTATGTGTATGTGTGTGCGTGTGTGTTTATGTGTGTGTGTGTGTGTGTGTGTGTGTGTGTATGCGTGTGCGTGTGTGTGTATGTGTATGTGTGTGCGTGTGCGTGTGCGTGTGTGTTTATGTGTGTGTGTGTGTGTGTGTATGTGTGTGCGTGTGTGTGTGTGAGGTTGCTAGGAAAGCCTGAGTCTGGGCTTTGCTGCCAGAGAGATCTCTATTCTGCTCCCCTCAGCCTGGCCAGTCTGCACTGAGTACAAACTACAGGGGGACAAAGGTATTATTTGTTGTCACAGAATTGGTATGGGTGCTGTGTGTTTTGTGAGTGTCTGTGTATGTGTGTGAGTGTGTGTTTTGTGAGTATGTGTGTATGTTCCTTGGAAGTCTTTGAGTATGCCTAAGTATATGTGTCTGTTATATGTGTTCCATTAGTCTGTCCAGTCCAGTTCAACTGTGGATGTGTGTGTTAGTTAGGCATGTGTAGTCCAGTAGTGTGTGTGTGTGATTGTGCCTGTGTCTAGTTCAGTGGTGGAGGTGTGTGTGTGTGTACAGTCTGGTCTAACTGTGGAGGTGTGTGTCTTTGTTTGTGTCCAGTTGTGTCCAGTCTAGTCCTGTGGAGGTATGTGTGTGTGTGTGTGTGTGTGTGTGTGCGCGTCCAGTCTAATTAAACTGTGTGCGTGTGTGTGCTTGTGTGTGCATGTGTGTGCATGTGTGTACACGCGTGTGTGTGTGTGTGTGTGTGTGTGTGTGTGCAGTTCAGGTCTCTATCACTGGATTGGTTATTTCTGAGCTGTGCTGGGTTGTGCATTGCACGGGGCCGGAGCTCAGGGGATGTGAGTGCA
>PYXC01001673.1:0-40000 GCA_015244755.2 Tenualosa ilisha
TCAGAAGACCTCCAGAGAAACACACTCCACTGTCCATAAACAACCTTCCAGTTGAGACTATTCAGGACACAAAGTTTCTGAGCGTACACATCACAAACATCCTCACATGGACCAAGAACACCACACACATTACAAAGAAAGCCCAGCAACGCCTCTATTTCTTATGGAAGCTGTGGAAGGCTCACCCCCCCACCCCCCCCCCCCCCCTCATCCTGACAACCTTCTACAGGGGGACTATTGAGAACATCCTCAGCAGTGCATCACAGCGTGGTTTGGTAACTCTGCTGCTGCAGAAAGAAAGGCCCTGCAGAGGACTGTGAGGACGGCTGAAAAGGACTGGACTGTTCTCCCTAATGCCATCAGGGAATTGGTACCGCAGTATAACTGAAGAAGAGCTTCTTCCCTCAAGCAGTCAGACTGTTGAGCAACAAACATAACATGTTTATTTACACTGAAATGAATGCACACCTAGACTTTCTATGCTGCTAAACACTATATTCTACCTCCACTCCACTGTGAATCTATCTACAGACAATCAGTGCTCTGTTACAGGTCTACTTATGCCCTGTCCAAGTGTTTGATGTCTGATGCACTTTGTGTATATTTATAATGTGTGTGCACCAAATGTAGCCTAAGTGCACTAAATGTAGCCTAAGTGCACTAAATGTAGCCTAACTGCACTAAATGTAGCCTAATTGCACTAAATGTGGCCTAAGTGCACTAAATGTAGCCTAATTGCACTAAATGTGGCCTATATGTTAATGTGGCACCATTGACTCCATGGTGAAACGTTATTTTTTTCTCACTGTATACAGTGAACATGGCTGAAATGAGAGT
Source organism: Tenualosa ilisha (assembly GCA_015244755.2). Classification (NCBI taxonomy): domain Eukaryota; kingdom Metazoa; phylum Chordata; class Actinopteri; order Clupeiformes; family Clupeidae; genus Tenualosa; species Tenualosa ilisha. The sequence continues at coordinate 838 of PYXC01001673.1, forward strand.
AAAACCCACTTGACTTGACTTGACTTGACTTGACAGTCAGTCTTTACTGCCAAGATGGGGCTGTGTCCATTAACCTTTAAAAGCTGCAATGATGTGACTACTAGTTGTTCCTACTCAGGTGATCAGTGCATGTTCTGGCACAAGCAGCAGTCTGGAGAAGCTGCTTCTGATTAAAGGAGGTAGTGATCTGGCAGTAACTTCACTCTTACCATTACTAATGTCCAGGCTGAGGATTTAGTAGTTTACTCAGAGTCACCATGGCAGTGGCGTTGTGTTCACACAGTGCTAATAGACAATACAAAAACCTCCTCCCTCAGTCTGCTGCTGCTGGAGCTCACTGCAGGTAGAGATGGGCGGTGAGAAAGGTTTGTGTGTGTGTGTGTGTGTTCACAAAGATTATAATGGAAGTCAGCCAATGACACTGAGGAGCCCTGGCCCATAAAGAGGTGCAGCTGAAGGGCTTGTGTGTGGTTCAGCTTTATCAGCAGAACAAGGTTTGGGACACAGACCAGAGGCTGCGATGGAGGAGTGATGACTGCTGTCCGTGGTGCTGAAGCTCCTCCATCTTCCCTCAGTGGCCCTACTAGGCAGCAAGCAGCAGGAGACTCCTGTTATGGGAGCTGCTGGTTAGCTCTGAGTCTTCATATGTGTCTGTAATCATGACTGATTCCATGATCAAACCCATAAGATCAGTGCATTTGGCATCAGCTGCCACACCTTAACACCTCCCCCCTGTGTACCTGTTACAGTGAGGCAGTGATTAGAGATGATCAGTGCATTTGGGCATCAGCTGCCACACCTTAGAGAGGCTGCTACAGGCCTCCCCTCAGCAGGTCCTCCCCCCTGAGTACCTGTTACACTCATGCAGTGATTAGTGATGCCTGACTGGGAAAAGGTTGGGCAGATCTGGCAACCCTCTCAGATTGGACAGAAGGACTGTATTTGCATCACCACCACTATTTCATATGAAACAGGATTATATCTCAGCCAGCAGCATCTCAAGCAGGGGTGTCAATCATAAGGCCTGGGGGCGGATCAGGCCCTTCACATCATTGCATGCAGCCCAATTCAAAAAGCTTCACCAGAATTGGAGCTACATGGCCTCCTTTAAAACAGTTTTAACGATGCACAAAATAGTTCTTGTGTTTCCACATCACAACACTGGCAGCTCCACATGCACAGCATGTCTCTATTGGACTCAACTATGAGGTGCATCATGGAGCTGCCTACCGACAGGACAGGAAGACGACATCATGAGGTGAGAACACTGGTGAGATGTCAGAACACTGGGCACACACACATTAGGATTGTGCTGGTGATGGTCAGAAACACGAGGAAATGTGCATTTCTTTCACCAGTTTGTGGTCACGCATGTAGACAAGACATGGCGGCCCTCTGAGGAAAAGCATGATGCTCATGTGGCCCGTGATAAAAATGAGTTAGACACCTCTGATCTGAAGGCTGGCCAGAGTGGTCAACAAAATAGTGATGTAGCATCTAACACACACACAGGGATCTGAATAATGTGTAACACAGATGCAGTACTGATGTAAAACAATAATCTGATGCAGTACCTCCCTCTGTAGCACCTGCAGTGAGCTCCAGCAGCAGCAGTGCAGTCATGTGGAGCCTGACTGAGGGAGGAGGTTTTTGTACAGCGCTTTAGCACTGTGTGAACACACGTTTACTATTGGGATAGTGGAAACTCTGACAGTAGTAAACTCCTGCATCCTCAGCCTGGACATTACTGATGGTCAGAGTGAAGTCACTGTGAGTTCCACTGCCACTGAATCTGGATGGAGTCCCAGACTGAAGTGTTTTAGCATTATAGATCAGGAGTTTAGGAGCTGCTCCAGGTTTCTGTTGATACCAGGCTAATCGAGGGGTTGACGACCCAGCATCATACACATCACTGCTGGTTTTACAGCTCAGAGTGACTGATCCTCCCTGTTGAACAACTTCCACTGCAGGAGTCTGAGTCACACTGACCTGTCCATAGGACTCTGTAGAACAAAGAGCATCTTCTTTAAAACCTCATTCAAACACACACACACACGCAAACAAACAAACAAAAAAACATCCCAACCTAGAGAGAATTTAGTCATTTTCTCACCTTTAAAGCAGAGGACACACATCCAGAAGAACATGAAGATGGGAGTCATTGTTGTGTTGTGGTGATTTCTCTAGATTAGAATGATGACAGGCTCTCAGTCCCTCTAAAGCATGTTGAACACACACTGATATACTCATCCCCAACTACAGCTGCCATCCAGTCATGCAAATCAAATCAACATCCATATGCAAATATCCCTCCAGAACAGCATGTAGACTAAAGTGCTGATGGCTCTTAAAGGAACACACCAGTGTTTTGGCAAATTAACTCACTTGCCATCTTCCCTAATGTTAGACAATTATTACCTTCCTTCTTTCGTTCATTCAACATTCAAGTCCCATTTGGGATCCATTCATATAATCCCAAATGTGACCACAGAAGTCCGATATTTTTCCTATTTAAAAGTTGACACTTCTGTAGATAAAACATGTCTAATGGAATTAGCTATGCTAAGCTAAAGCAGTAGAGTCAGAGTGAGACAAGGTCTGCATGGACACAAGAAAGGTAAACTCAGTTGTCAAACTCCAGGTAAGATGGCAAATCCTCTGATTTCCCAAAATATAGTTGTGTTCCTTTAAGCAAACATCAAGTGCTGAGAGGTTATGGAATAATGACAAAGAAGAACCTCTCTAGATGCCCAGATGTGTTTGATCCAGAACAGTGAGAGTAGCATCCTCCACATCTGGGCTGGCTAGGGTTGGCAAACTGTAAGAGGTCCAGATGTGATCTAGAACAGTGAGAGTAGCATCCTCCACATCAAACGGTGAGAGGTCCAGATGTTTTGTTGTTTGTGATGTAGAATAATTTGTGTTTTATATTCACCTGTAAAACTCAGCAGTGTGTAATGAGTCTGTTTCTGTCAGGAGAAAAACATAATTTGCATAGATGTGTGACGTCTTTATTTCAGTTTGCATGAGTGGCCCAGTGCTGGTTTTATTTAGAGCCCTGTGAGTTCCCCACTTCATGATTAAGAGCTGATTCTCACAGTGGAGAACTCAACAATGACTTTCATCTACATGCTCCTCTGGACACTTGGCCTCTGCTCTCAAAGTGAGATTCTTTTATTCATTACATTTAATGTCAATACAGAGTGTGTTTGTGTGTGTGTGTATTTGTGATTGTGTATGTGTGTGTGTGTGTGTTTGTGATTGTGTGTGTGTGTGTGTGTGTGTGTGTGTGTAATATTTCTCTGAATTCTGCCTTCTCTACAGAGTCCTATGGACAGGTCAGTGTGACTCAGACTCCTGCAGTGAAAGTTGTACAACAGGGAAGATCAGTCACTCTGAACTGTAAAATCAGCAGTGATGTGTATGATGCTGGGTCGTCAACCCCTCGATTAGCCTGGTACCAACAGAAACCTGGAGCAGCTCCTAAACTCCTGATCTATTATGCTAAGTGCAGCTGCTAAGCGCAGATTCTATGTTAGCAATATGCAATCCTTGTTAGTTCATTGTGTTGTAGCTTGAATGTTATCCTCTTTTGTAAGTCGCTTTGGATAAAAAGCGTCTGCTAAATGCCTAAATGTAAATGTAAATGTATGCTAAAACACTTCAGTCTGGGACTCCATCCAGATTCAGTGGCAGTGGAACTCACAGAGACTTCACTCTGACCATCAGTAATGTCCAGGCTGAGGATGCAGGAGTTTACTACTGTCAGAGTGTACACTATCCCAATAGTAACTGGGTGTTCACACAGTGCTAAAGCGCCGTACAAAAACCTCCTCCCTCAGTCAGGCTCCACATGACTGCACTGCTGCTGCTGGAGCTCACTGCAGGTGCTGAAAGCTGTAAGTAATTCACATGGTGAAGTGGACATTTTTTATCACAGCGTAATTGTCCAGGACACTGAAAAAGAAATATGAGAGCTCAGTTTAAGATTGGATGGATTTTTCCATTTTCACGTATCCAGTGTCCACACAAACACACACACACACATTACGGACTCATACAGCACTTCACAAATTAGTTTGTGTAACTTGGTGTGTGTTGTACTCTTTGCCCATAGACAGGGGACAGTATAGGGCAAGACACACACTGATGTTGACTTAGGCTGTAGCTATGGAAACAGAACCCTGTGAGATTAATGCTGATGACCAGCTCAATCACTGACCCCATCCCCTGAAGGTCACTTCAGAGCAGTGACCTCTTAACTTTGACCCCTCACCCCACACCCAGTCGCACACACCTCTCGTGGGCACCTCTGCATGATGTGCGTTTGACTTTCCTATTTTCAAAAAAAAGTGAAATGAAAAAAAAAATATGTAAAGAAAAAGTTGAATTTGTAAATACATTCTGTACAGTCTGGGTCTGTACACGTAAGTCTGTCCGTGGTGGCAGAGTCGGAGTCTGCCTTGCTTATTACGCACGCTATCAATAAACAAAAAAGGAAAAATCTCTATTTAGGCTGTATGGTTCTTGAAAGCAAGTTTTAAACTTAGTCTATGATGTATATTCCTGTAACATTGCATTTTTATCTGAGGAATGATGTTATTAAAAATATTGCAAATAAATTGATTCTGTACTTACTACTTGTTTTCCTGTAGACAAATGTTCCTGTTGACGTATCCACTCTGTGAACTGCCGTAAATGACGACTAGACCAAATGCTATCTTGTGGGAAGACTGTGAGACCTGATAGGTATCAGGCCTGGGGGATGCTGCAAGAAGGTGGCTAGGTGGCAAACCTGGGTAAGGTAACTTGCCCTGGATCAATAAACCTGGGTAAGGTAACCCAGTAGTAAACGTTCATATATGAGCCTGAAGTCTTCATTCTCATCATCGTCGTCATCTCCTATAGTTATTTTAAGATTTCCTGTAAACCTTGTGTCTAACTTCAAAGAATGTTTGATGTAGGTTGTCACACTCAAACATTTTCTTAACATTTTAGGTACCAAAAACATTAAAGTTAACCTATATCATGGTTGAATAGTACACATAATGTTCCCACTTGGTTATTTTTTGGTATTCCTGATATGAAACCATGTGGGAACCTTCCTGGAACGTTGCGCAGAGGTCATGTTGCATCCAACAATTCAGCATATTGAAGTCAGCAGAACTATCAGAGACACTTGAGCCACTGCCTTAATGTGTAAAGACAATGTGTCTGTATTTGTACTCTATAGAGTTGGCTAGTAGATGATGTAGCTGGCACTGAGCCAATCCTACACACGGCCTCAGTCTCTGTCCTTTTACGATGAGGCTCTAAACATGGTTTCAACACAGTTTTCAGAAAGGAGCCTACCAGTCTGCATACAGCTCTCTTGCTGGCATTTACACTTTCTTTTTATAGCACAACACTCTGCTGCATGCTCTATCCTCTTTCTGTATACACACATACATATATTACTTGTTTCTACAAAATTCCCGACACAAATTCACTCTGGTAGCAGTGATAGTCTGCTTTAAATATTTGCTTTTGACACACAAAGCGAGTTACATGCTTTTGCACGTAATCTACTAGATTTTTTCAGTTTGCATGCATTATTTTGAGGAATGCATTAACTGTTGAGCAAATTTGAATCAATATTCAGGAAAGCAAAAGGGTCAAACATTTCTCAAATTCATTTGCATGACTGTTAAATTTTTCTCAAAAAATGTGTTCATATTTATCCCAGTGAAACTGTCTGTCCATTATTTAAGAACGAACAAGACTGAACAAGTTCAAATGCCTCTCATCTCAGATCACCTGCAGTGAGCTGCAGCAGCAGCAGTGCAGTCATGTGGAGCCTGACCGAGGGAGGAGGTGTTTGTACAGCACTTTAGCTTTACTGTTGAGATAGTGTGCACTCTGACAGCAGTAACCTGGACATCACTGATGGTCAGAGTGAAGTCTCTGTGAGGTCCACTGAGGGATTACGAGTTTAGCAACTGCTCCAGGTTTCTGTTGGTACCAGTATAAATCAAGGTTTGATTTCCCTGAATCATACACATCCCTGCTGGTTTTACAGCTCAGATTGACTGATCCTCCCTGTGGAACCGCTTCCACTGTTCTACAGAGGAACATGACCCTGTAGAACAAAGAGCATCATTGTTATAACCTCTGTCAGAGACATTGACTTTTAAAACTGAGTAAATCTGAAAGTGCCATTGAGTGCTAATTCCTCTCAAACATGCTGCATCTGCTAGATGATACAGGTGCTTTAGTTCCATGACAGTTGGTCCATTCTGTGTGCACTTCCAGATAGTAGTGCTTTGGCTCACAGATGTTGATTTGCATAAGTCAGTACAGACTGCTTATACTGCAGCCTCAGTAGTGCACATGTGTGAGTTCAGCCTGTCACATCTGAATGGACAACAAGATGCCTTTAGCTCTCATCCTCATCTGGACACTCACTCTTTACTGCCAAGGTAGGGCTGATGGACAGACTACAGCAGGCCAGGATCAGCACATTAGGAAGACTGTTTGAAAGACACGTGAGGACAAAGAGAGGGGGGATTGATGGAGGATTACTGTTGCTTTAATGTTGATGTTGTTTATTTGTGTTTCAGAATGTGAAGGACAGATCAGTGTGACTCAGACTCCAACAGTCAAAGCTGTTCCTCCGGGACAAACTGTATCCATCAGCTGTAAAACCAGCACAAATGTTGGTACCTGTTCTGGCAATCAATGTATGATTTGGTACAAGCAGCAGTCTGGAGAAGCTCCCAAACTCTTGATATATCAAACAAGTGTTCGCTACACTGGGACTCCAGACAGATTCAGTGGCAGTGGATCTGGCAGTGACTTCACTCTGACCATCAGTAATGTCCAAGCTGAGGATGCAGGAGTTTACTACTGTCAGAGTTTACATAGCGGCCCAGTGTTCACACAGTGCTAAAGCACCGTACAAAACCCCCCTCCCTCAGTCAGGCTCCACATGACTGCACTGCTGCTGCTAGAGCTCACTGCAGGTGGATATGGGGTTTGTGTGTGTGTGTGTGTGTGTGTGTGTGTGTGCCTGTGTGTGTGTGTGTTTACAAAGATAATAATGGAAGCCGGCCAATGACATTTTCTAGAGAGGAACCCCTGGCCCTAAAGAGGTGCAACTGAAGGCACAGACCAGAGGCTGCTGTGGAGGACTGATGGCTGCTCCCATATTAACACTCGTGTGATTGGAGTGTCTCTGTGACCTACAGTGACCCCCAGTGCCCCCCTCTCCCTCAGCTGCCCTCAGTCCACTGCTGCTGTTCGTGGTGCTGAAGCTCCTCCATCTTCCCTCAGTGGCCCTACTGGGCAGCAAGCAGCAGGAGACTCCTGTTATGGGAGCTGCTGGTTGGCTTCATATGTGTCTGTAATCATGACTGATTCCATGATCAAACCCATAGGATCAGTGCATTTGGGCATCAGCTGCCACACCTTAACACCTCCCCCCTGTGTACCTGTTACAGTGAGGCAGTGATTAGAGATGATCAGTGCATTTGGGCATCAGCTGCCACACCTTAGAGAGGCTGCTACAGGCCTCCCCTCAGCAGGTCCTCCCCCCTGAGTACCTGTTACACTCATGCAGTGATTAGTGATGCCTGACTGGGAAAAGGTTGGGCAGATCTGGCAACCCTCTCAGATTGGACAGAAGGACTGTATTTGCATCACCACCACTATTTCATATGAAACAGGATTATATCTCAGCCAGCAGCATCTCAAGCAGGGGTGTCAATCATAAGGCCTGGGGGCGGATCAGGCCCTTCACAGCATTGCATGCAGCCCAATTCAAAAAGCTTCACCAGAATTGGAGCTACATGGCCTCCTTTAAAACAGTTTTAACGATGCGCAAAATAGTTCTTGTGTTTCCACATCACAACACTGGCAGCTCCACATGCACAGCATGTCTCTATTGGACTCAACTATGAGGTGCATCATGGAGCTGCCCACCGACAGGACAGGAAGACGACATCATGAGGTGAGGAAGTCAGAACACAGGACACACACACATTAGGACTGTCCTGCTGATGGTCAGAAACACAAGGAAATATGCAAATCTTTTACCCAACAGTTTGTGGTCACGCATGTAGACAAGACTTGGCGGCCCTCTGAGGAAAAGCATGATGCTCATGTGGCCCGTGGTAAAAATGAGTTAGACACCTCTGATCTGAAGGCTGGCCAGAGTGGTCAACAAAGCAGTGATGTAGCATCTAACACACACACAGGGATCTGAATAATGTGTAACAGATGCAGTACTGATGTAAAACAATAATCTGAAGCAGTACCTCCCTCTGTAGCACCTGCAGTGAGCTCCAGCAGCAGCAGTGCAGTCATGTGGAGCCTGACTGAGGGAGGAGGTTTTTGTACGGCACTTTAGCACTGTGTGAACACATATTTACTATTGGGATAGTGGAAACTCTGACAGTAGTAAACTCCTGCATCCTCAGCCTGGACATTACTGATGGTCAGAGTGAAGTCACTGTGAGTTCCACTGCCACTGAATCTGGATGGAGTCCCAGACTGAAGTGTTTTAGCATCATAGATCAGGAGTTTAGGAGCTGCTCCAGTTTTCTGTTGATACCAGGCTAATCGAGGATATGATGTCCCTGCCTGATACACATCACTGCTGGTTTTACAGCTCAGAGTGACTGATCCTCCCTGTTGAACACCTTCCTCTGCAGGAGTCTGAGTCACACTGACCTGTCCATAGGACTCTGTAGAACAAAGAGCATCTTCATTAAAACCTTGTCCAAACACACACGCTCGCAAAACAAACAAACAAACAAAAAAACATCCCAACCTAGAGAGAATTTAGACATTTTCTCACCTTTAAAGCTGAGGACACACACCCAGAAGAACATGAAGATGGGAGTCATTGTTGTGTTGTGGTGATTTCTCTAGATTAGAATGATGACAGGCTCTCAGTCCCTCTAAAGCATGTTAAACACACACTGATATACTCATCCCCAACTACAGCTGCCATCCAGTCATGCAAATCAAATCAACATCCGTATGCAAATATCCCTCCAGAACAGCGTGAAAGGACCAAGACTGCATGTAGACTAAGGTGCTGATGAATCTTAAGCAAACATCAACTGTTGAAAGGTTGTGGAATAATGATGAACCTCTCTAGATGTCCAGATGTGTTTGATCCACAACAGTGAGAGCATCATCCTCCACATCTCAGCTGGCTCGGCTTGACAAAGTGTGTGAGGTCCAGATGTTTAGTTGTTTGTGATGTGAGTTCCTTTCTCCCCCTGTGCTCTATGCACTTGATTAACACTGCTGTGAGTGCGAGGGCTCTGGAGTCATTAAGGGACTCTGTGTGCTCTGTGCTGTTTTGGGCACTGGGGTAATGGCTGCCATTTTAGCAGAACTGGAGGACAACACAGGTGCTGACAACCATGTGGAGCAGCTTGATGACTAAAGACCCAGAGGTCCCTCTACAGGGACGTGACACCTGCTGTAAGAACCCTTTACATGAGCCCTTATGACCTAAGAGATTTCAGGACCCTTTACATGAGCCCTTATGGCCTGAGAGCTTTAAGGACCCTTCACATGAGCCCTTATGGCCTGAGAGGTTTGGGGTGTTGGTCTACCTGAGGATCTGAATGCCCTCCTTTTCCTTTCGTTTCATACAGGCAGAACTGGTTTCACTCCTGTTCAGATCACACTGAAGTCACATTTAGCACTTTAGTCCAATTCATTTCATGCAGACTAGAACACATTCAGATCCTTTGAGAGGTGGACAGGGTGATTGCACTGAAGAACCACAGTGGGGAGCTACTTTGTGTCTAATATTCATCACTGTCATCAGTCCCTTGAGTGTGAAAACAGTCTGTTCCTCTCAGGAGAAAAACGTCATTTACATAAACGTCTCAGTTCAGTTTGCATGAGTGGCCCAGTGCTGGTTTTATTTAGAGCCCTGTGAGTTCCCCACTTCATGATTAAGAGCTGATTCTCACAGTGGAGAACTCAACAATGACTTTCATCTACATGCTCCTCTGGACACTTGGCCTCTGCTCTCAAAGTGAGATTTTTAAAAGATTTTCATAACATTTAATATTAATACACTGGTGTCATATGTGTTTATGAGGGGTTGATGTCTCAATATGGAACATCAAATATTTCTCTGAATTCTGCCTGTCTTCTCCACAGAGTCCTATGGACAGGTCAGTGTGACTCAGACTCCTGCAGTGGAAGCTGTTCAACAGGGAGGATCAGTCACTCTGAACTGTAAAACCAGCAGTGATGTGTTTGGTGCAGGGGGATCATATCCTTGTTTAGCCTGGTACCAACAGAAACCTGGAGCAGCTCCTAAACTCCTGATCTATTATGCTAAAACACTTCAGTCTGGGACTCCATCCAGATTCAGTGGCAGTGGAACTCACAGAGACTTCACCCTGACCATCAGTAATGTCCAGGCTGAGGATGCAGGAGTTTACTACTGTCAGAGTTTCCACTTTCCCAATAGTAAATATGTGTTCACACAGTGCTAAAGCGCCGTACAAAAACCTCCTCCCTCAGTCAGGCTCCACATGACTGCACTGCTGCTGCTGGAGCTCACTGCCAATGTGATAGTGTGCGTGTGTGTGTGTGTGTGTGCGTGTGTGTGTGTGTGTGTGTGTCTGACCACCACCAGAATACACACATCCCCACACTCACCCATATTCTTAGTGTCCTATTCAAGGAGAACAGTAGCTGTTTCCCCTCAGACATTATAAGGCAGTATTCTCAGTCGGAGTTTCTGGATGATTTTCAATCTCAAAACTGAGACTGTAGGGTTCCTTTGTGGAGAGAACAGATGATCTTTTGTCAGGCTGCAGTTTTACCCACAGAAATGACCAGTCTGCCTCGTGTTGCCGTCCCTGTCCTTTCAGTGATCACCAGCTCTGACTCAGACACCTGTGTGTGTGTGTGTGTGTGTGTGTGTGTGTGTGTGTGTGTGTGTGTGAGAGAGAGAGAGAGAGAGAGAGAGAGAGAGAAAGAGATAGCAGCAAGTGAATAAGCATTCTACTGAAGAGTCAATCACACACTTCCATAAACCATTAACACACACTCCATAGAGACAAGCGGGCAGGAGTGATGGGTGATTACTGTTTTGTACATCATTAATATTGACAATAACAATAATCACATTTCTGAAGGGTTTTCTGTTTTGTACATCATTAATATTGACAATAACAATAATCACATTTCTGAAGGGCTTTCTGTTTTGTACATCATTAATATTGATAATAACAATAATCACATTTCTGAAGGGCTTTCTGTTTTGTACATCATTAATATTGATAATAACAATAATTACATTTCTGAAGGCCTTTCTGTTTCACGCTTTGTAGTCACACTGTAGTTCAGGTGACCAAAGTGCTGTAAAACAAAACTAAAATGCAAAACCAAACCAAACACACAGCAACCTTTCTAATTGTTGTGTGTGCAAAGATCAGACAAAGGGGGGAGTCTGTTTCTAATCCACCCCTGGATCAGACTGCTGATCTAATCCTACAGCCAGTGACTAGAGTTCCTGAATATCTCATCTGCTAGGAGGACCTCATGTCCACATGTCCACCACTGACTGTAGATTATTGGCCTATAGATTTTAATATTAATTTTTAGGAGGCAGAGCCATAATTTCCTGATTTTTAGCCAAGGTTGACACACTGATTTTGCAAAATGTCCTCATCTGTGAGGTGAATACATGGGTGGGGGCACTATATTGCCTGTGCAAACTCATTAATGGTGTTAGCCTTTTAAGCTGACACTGAACCTGTTTAGTCACCATATAAACAATTTAGTGTCATCTAGTCATCTAATGTGCTGCATCCCATACCAGACTAAGTGTGTGAAAGTGTGTATGTCCTTAGTGATGTGTAACATTTGCCTACAGATGCTGTTGGTTTGCATGAGTGCTGGACGCCTCAGTGCCCTAGGAGTGTTTATACTGCAGCCTCAGTAGTGCACATGGGTGAGTTCAGCCTGTCACATCTGAATGGAAAACAAGATGCCTTTAGCTCTCATCCTCATCTGGACACTCACTCTTTACTGCCAAGGTAGGGCTGATGGACAGACTACAGCAGGCCAGGATCAGCACATTAGGAAGACTGTTTGAAAGACACGTGAGGACAAAGAGAGGGGGGATTGATGGAGGATTACTGTTGCTTTAATGTTGATGTTGTTTATTTGTGTTCCAGAATGTGAAGGACAGATCAGTGTGACTCAGACTCCAACAGTCAAAGCTGTTCCTCCAGGACAAACTGTATCCATCAGCTGTAAAACCAGCAGTGATGTTGATGCTGACTGTGTCGATGATGAAGGAGATGCCCAGCACTGCCTCAGCTGGTACAAGCAGCAGTCTGGAGAAGCTCCTAAACTCCTGATTTATTCAACTCATCAACGCCACACTGGGACTCCAGACAGATTCAGTGGCAGTGGATCTGGCAGTGACTTCACTCTGACCATCAGTAATGTCCAGGCTGAGGATGCAGGAGTTTACTACTGTCAGAGTGCACACTATGCCAATAGTAACTGGGTGTTCACACAGTGCTAAAGCGCCGTACAAAAACCTCCACCCTCAGTCAGGCTCCACATGACTGCACTGGTGTTGCTGGAGCTCACTGCAGGTAGAGAACAGAGAACAGAGAGGGTGTGTGTGTGTGTGTGTGTGTGATAGGGATTGTGAGGGTTGCTTGACTTGAGAACACTCCCAGTCATACTTATCAGCCAGAATAAGATGAAAGCTGAAGTGAGATTGGACTTTATAAAGCTGAGCGCCTGAAATAATCTCCTTTCTGCTGGGGTTTTGTTTCTACGTCTCAGTCACACTGTGGTGGACTGTAACACTTTGATCCCAAATGTAGTTCTCTGATTTACAGGAGGACCTCAATACTTCAAAGTGAAAATGTCATGCTACTAGTTTACCTTAAGACTACAGACATGTACAACATGTGACAGTAGTAAACTCCTGCATCCTCAGCCTGGACATCACTGATGGTCAGACTGAAGTCACTCCCATAATTAGATCCTCCACCTACAAATCGACTTGGAGTTGAACCAAAGCAGAAGCTGATGCCTTATATTAAAAGTTTAGGAGCTTCTCCAGTCTTCTGGAGATACCAGGAGACACAGTTGCTACAGCCTGAGATGGGGCTGCTGGTTCTGCACTTGAGTTTGATGGTTTGTCCCACAGCAACAGCTTTCACTGCTGGAGTCTGAGTCACACTGATCTGGCCCCTGCACTCTGAAATATTTCAAATATTTCAAATAGTTCTTCCTGAATCTGCAGTGAGGCTTCAGCAGCCGACATCATCTTGCTGGACATCCTTGCTCAGTGCTCAAGCTACCAGTGTTGCACGGAACCAAAACATTCCTCTCCCATGCGGGTTTGTATACGCTGGTGAAATTGGGCGTGTTCTCACCTTTGCCGCAAAACAATGACCCAATGACGTTACTGATTGCCCTGGTCTTTACCATCTGAATAGCTGAGGGGTGTGTCAGTAACAAGCTGCTACTGCCTGAACTGGTGAATTTCTATTTATTCTTTTTACAAAGCGCATTCGATACATGTTTATTTTAAAATCTACATATTTGAAAACTAGAAGACTGAAGGTTTCCAGTGGTGTTACTCATATGTTTCTAGGACAAAAACTCGCGGACCTACAGATGTATTTTTGGAACAGCCCCTATAGGGGGCTGTGGGCGTCAGAGGGTTTTAATCAATGAACATATTTTTGATATATTAAAATAACATTTCAGGAAGCACAAAGTATTAGTTTGTTTTTTACCTGTAATCCAGACCAGGAGTGCCCAGAGTTTAATGAGAAAATTCATTCTTGTCAGAGTGTTGTGGTCTAAAATAACAGTGTTCCAGTCCACCTCTCTCTGAGATATAAAGCTCTCAAGAGCAACATGTTCCGTGTGGTTAGATTAGTGTCGGACCAGCTGACAGCAAGACTGGTCACATGACAAACATACCTGGATGAGACTGGTGAAAACTACAGCCGGTTTACTGTGAGCATTTGATTCTACTGTCAGAAATTCAAACATGTCCTCCGTTAGAGACTACAGACAGACTTATTTCCCAAAGTTCCAGGAAAATGTCTTTGTTTTGGCACTGTCTTTTTCATAAGGTTGGATAGTGTTTGTGCAAACTTATAAATACTGGTCTGCTTTCAGATTCACAAGAAAACTACAAGCAGTTTTTCTCTGAGCATCTGATTCTTCTGTCAGAAATGACCACATTCAAACATGACCAATGACCACATTCAAACATGTCCACTCCCACTGGAGACCACAGACAGCATTACTCCACATAACTCTGATATTCCTTTACGCTACAATAAAATGTTGTCTTTTTTAGCAGTAGATTTTCTATGAGGCTGTAGATTGTTTGCGCAATTGAATACTGGTCTGCATTTATATTCCAAAGATGTAATAATATTGTTTTTATTTTCTAGAATTACACTTCATTATTTAGAGAGAAAGTCATTTTAATCCTCATATTCTGTATTTCAGATGTGCTAAAAGTCATGTTGCCCTCACTATAACAGTACGGTGCACTGCCAGTCACAGTCACTGAGCTGCGAAGAGGTTTTTGTACAGCGTCTCTATGAGTCTGTATCACTGTGGTGGACTTTTGGTGGAGGCACAAGACTTGATGTTGGAAGTAAGTGCTGTTTTCATCTTTCAATGTGAAATGCAGATCTATATTATAAACTAGAATAAAATCAAATCTAGGTGTCCATCTTAGATTTAAAATAGGTAAAAGAATGCCATTATTCTAATTGAGTGTTTTATGTGACCTGATGTGTAGATTAGTCATGAACCTGCCTCTGAGTTTGGCAAATTATATGAAATAGTGAGTTCATTTCTGTAAATCTTAGCACTCGGTGAAGTGATTGGTGGCAAATCTTTGCTGAATGATGTTTTATCCCCTGGGCTTTGAGAAATCAAAGGTTTGTTGCTTGTGTTGCTTGTGGAGGGTTTTTGTACGGCCACTGATAGTGTTTGTATCACTGTGGTACACGTTTGGAGGCGGCACTAAACTTGACATTGGAAGTAAGTAAACAGTCCTATATTTGGATTATTCTATCAATATGTGCTCTCTATAGAGTCCTATGGGTTTACTCAGAGGAACAGTTTGCTGTATTTTAAAGATCTGAAATGAACATTAAATTGTATTTTTTCTGAAACTAAAGGAAGCTCAGTTGATGTATAAAAATAGGGTGGGGTAAAAAAAGAGAAGGTAAAACTTTAGATTAGGGTGAATTATGTTATTATAATTATGAATATATTTACATTATATTAATATTATATTTATGTTATAATTATGAATTATCTGAAATATGCTTTCCTCAGTAAGGGGCTTATAAGGTGGTCGTAGAAGAGGAGCAGTAATTCTCAATCAAAAAGACGTAATTAGAACTTATTTGGACACTATTAGGCACTTGTAGTTTTGCAGAATGAGGTGTAAGATGACTTGTAATGACTGACAGATGGCTAGTATGTTACTAATTTGCACGTTAATAAACTGCTCTGTCTTTCTGAAACAGAATTTGTATTTTAGCCATAAATGTGTTTTGCAGCTGTAATGGTGTTTTTCTAACATCCCCACTGAAAATCAGATTGTTTTTGCACATCAGAATTTTGACATTGAGACACAATATTTTCACTGTTTGTGTTTGCTGTCTTAGTCGTGTCTTGTGAACCAGTGCACTCATGTCACAAGTATCCTTTTTAATCAGTCTGCACCTCCTTGGGTTTTCAGCCATAGTGGCTACAAACGCTGAATAAAAACATGTTGACCGTTTTACACTCCAAGTGTAGCACATACAGTGGCATCAGTAGCACCATGTGCTGTCATGTTGAAACTGTGATATCCTGTGTAAAACAGTATGGATGACTTTTTGACACACAACCTCTTCATTTATTTCTCTTTCTTAACTTCTCAGGTGCCACGAGTCCCAAGCTGACAGTCCTGCCCCCCCTGCACCCCAGCGGGTCTTCAGCCACGGTGATGTGCCTGGCTAACGGAGGCTTCCCGTCCAACTGGGCGCTGAGCTGGAAGGTAGCGGGGAGCAGCAGGAGCGGGGAGACCACCAGTGTCTTTGGCCCACAGAAGGACGGCCTGTACAGCTGGAGCAGCACCCTGACCCTCCCTCTCCAGGAGTGGAACCAGGGGCTCCCAGTGAGCTGCGAGGCAAAGCAGGGCTCCCAGACCATCACTGAGATCCTGAACAAATCCGACTGCTCCTAGAGTCTCCTCTCTAATGTCTGTCATTAGCTGATTTCCAGTGGGTCTGATAGGGACTTTTCATCTGTAATAGGAACTGTTCTCTCTTATCTCTCACTCACTCACTCTCTCTCACACACACTCATTTACACACACACTCAGTCAATCACACACTCACTCTGCCTTTCCCTCCCGCTCCAGTTCATGTTTGTTGCTTTTTGATCTTTCGTGTGTTTATAAATAAAATAATTTTGTGAAGTTTATGTGAGGCTATTTTGCATTTTCATTATTTTAGATATAAATGAATTAGAGAAACTGAGTTGAAGAACTCACTGAGAAAGCTGAGAATCTGCTAGTATGACAAAATCAAAGTGTGATGAGCTATCAAAATAAAAGTCTGTGTCAGATGAAAAAGACCATTCATGAGAAGATTACATTAAATCACCAAAGTGATGGATTCTGCACCATTAGAACAATGATGATGAAATCAGTGTGACGCTCTATAATCACCCTCACATATAATCAACCAAGGTGACCAATTCTGCACCATGACAATAATAATTACAAGTCAGAAATGCTGATTCAAATCATCTTTCCACACTGATAAACTCTGTAGTCACTCTTGGAGAGATTGTGTGTAATCTGGCCTCATGTAAACCCCTTGAGAAACCCCTGAACATCTGGCGATAGTGCTGCTCTATTCTGGGACTAGCAGACCCACTCAGGCCTGGCAATGCAAATCCAAGTTTCCCCCACAGACTGATCTGTTTCCTGGGTTCCACCTACAGGCACTAACTGCTCTCAGACAGCTGTGCTCACTGTTGGGCTTTCACTGGGACACTGGGCCACATTCTGCCATGGGTTCACTGACTGCTGGAAAGTTTAATTAGTTTCATTAGTTTGAGGTTTAATGCTATTCATTCCTTTTCACTGCTGCTGTTACTCTTCTCTCATTCTCATTTACGCCTGGGTGGAATCAAACTCACACACACACACAAACACATACACACAGACACACACACACACACACACACACACACACACATATATACACACACACACAGATATATACACACACATACACACACACACAGACACACACACATAGAAACACACACACACACACACACACATACACACACATACACACACACACATCAACAGTAATCAGGAGTGTGTGAAACACTGGGTTGTTAGTTTATTCAGTCAAATTAATAATGCTGATCTGTTGTGTTCTGGCCCTGGGGAGATGTCACTTAGGAGACCAGCTTGGAGTGTGTGTTTCTTCAGCAGTGTCTAAGAGGGAGAGAGAGACACTATTACAGCCTACATACACACATACCTACACACACACACACACTCACACACACAGATAGGAAGGTTGCAGGAAATTATGTCAACTTACTTCATGTGTGACATCTCTGGTTGTGTGTTTGTCCTGCTGAGAGGGAGAGCCATACTGGTTGACCTTTGACCTCGCCCCTCCCTAAACAAGCAGGGAGGGCCTGCAGGCTCACTACAGGAACAGGAGAGCAGAGTGAGAGTGTGTGTGGTTTGTTCATGTGTGTACCTTTCTCACTTACGTGCCTGTATGTGTGTGTGTGTGTGTGTGTGTGTGTGTGTTAGTGTGTGTATGTGTGTGTGTGTGTGTGTGTGTGTGTGTGTGTATATACCTTTCTCTCATAAAATAAAATGTAAGCACTGGTGGCTCTGGCTTTCAGTACGGCCTCCTGGGTGGTGGTGGAGACCTTTTCATCGTTATATGTGAGCCAGAGCCACCCATCCTCCTTACTCTCACTGATGTAGTGACCTGGAGGTGGGGAGGTTACCATGGAAACAGGACTGTCAGTCAAAGTAAAGTAAAGTTGACTGGTGTTTAGCAGATACTTTAGTCAAAAGCATCACAGACTGGCAACGTGGCCTTCGGGAACAGGTTCTCTAACCATCACTAGCCAACACACACAGCTAACAAACACACACGTTCCCTCACACACCTCTAGTCATCCGTGTCTGTGTGTGTGTGTTTACTTGACACATTGGATGTTTAAGATGTGTACACTAATACAAATTACTGTAAGTGTGTGTGTGTGTGTGTGTGTATTTTACCTTTGTCAATACTATTGCCAATGTGGCTAAGGACACTTCGTAGGCAGTAGGTGGGTTGGACTTTCGCCTGACAGGAGTAACACAGGTGTCAATCTCACACACACACACACACACACACACACACACACCCCTTACCATACTTACAGTACACCACCATCCAACACCACCATAGTGGATGACAGTAATAGAACAGCACACATTCCCACAGCGGCTACTCCTACTCATCTTAGCAGCCTCATCTAAAGCTTCTAATCTCCCCTCTCCTCTTCTATTTGAATAACTAAGTGTCCCTGTGTGTCTCACCAGCGTCTGTCTGTCTGTCCCTGCCTCTACCTCCTCAGCCATGGAGGATGCTGTGGAAAAGAAAGGTGTCTTGTCTTGTTACTGACTTAATCTACCAGCAGAATCGCAGAAAGTGTGTGTGTGTGTGTGTGTGTGTGTGTGTGTGTGCTATGGGAGTTGACTTACCTTCTATGAGAGTCCCCCCCTCTAGAGCAGGGGGGGCTGGCTCGATGCTGAGAGCTTGGGATGATGTGCCAGCCCTCTCCACAATGTCTTCAGTCCTGGAAAAACGTAATCATTGTGTGTGCGTGTGTGTGTGTGTGTGTGTGTGTGTGTGAGATTGTGTGTTTGTTTGTGTATGTGTGTGTGTGTGTGTGTGTGTGTGTGTGTGTGTGAGAGAGAGAGAGAGAGAGATTGTGTAGAAAATATTTACTATTAGATTTGGAAAACTCCCAGAAACTGGTGGAGCTCTACAGTGCTTTAGTGCCCCCTAGTGGCCCCAACACATTTCCCAGTCATGTCTTACCTACATGCAGGTTTGTGTTTGAGTGTTTGTGTTTGTGTGTGTGTGTCTGTGTGTGTGTGTATCTGTGTGTGTGTGTGTGTGTGTGTGTATTTATTACCTTTGAGTGATCTGGAGCTCAGCATCCAGCTGGAGGGGTGCCCCGTTTTTGGTGAGGGTGAAGGGGCAAAATCTCATTATATGCAGAATGAGAACCCTGGAGAGAGAGAGAGAGAGAGAGAGAGAGAGAGAGAGAGAGAGAGAGAGAGATTCATATAATATTGTGTTGTTTCTCTGTGCACTGGACCAGTGCCACTGCAATGGCTCTACTGTATCTCCAGATTGCATCTCCTGTGCTCTTGCGTTGGTGCTGAAGTGCAGAAACAGACTCACTGAGGCAGTGTGTGAAAAGCCGACCTCAGGCTCGACACTCGCCCCCCACACACCTCGCAGCTGTACTCGACTTCCGTCTCCTACACACACAAACACACGTGAGAAATGTGTGTTATTATCACCACACTGTGTGTATAGAGACTGAGTGTGACTGTTAGTATGTGTGGAACACGTACGCTGAAATAGAGCTCCAGGCTGCTTTGGACTGAGCCCTGTGCCACCATCTGGAGGGAGAGGTAGGTGGCGCTCTCCTCCCTCCTGCTCTCAACTCCACAGCTGCTCAGAACACACACACACACACACACACACACACACATACACACACACACACACACACACACATACAGAAACATTTCACATGTGCGGCCTGCAGCTAAAATCTCCACACACAGTAGTAGGTGGTGTCTATGAATGTGCCCTGATGTGAGCCTGTCTGACCTCCTGCAGGATCTTCTGTGCTGGAGCTGGAAGGAGAGCTGAGTGTCCACTGGGCACTGATAGGACACATCCCCCATCTGGAGGGTGAGTCCAGTGGCCCTCAGGCCCAGCAGACACTCAGTCAGGAATTCATGTGCGTCCTAATACACACACACACACACAAATAAACAAACACACACACACACACACACACACCTCAGCATACTGTATAATGTAGGACCATGACTTACAATGTACATCAGTACATGTCTTTGAAAAATGTTTGTGTTTACAGTGTCTAAAGCACGTGTATGTGTGTGTGTGTGTTCTATTACGTTCTGTGACATCCCCCTGAACTCCTGGTTACGCAGGGCAATGCAATTCTTTAGACTCCTCAGCACTGCCACCTTCAGGTCCCTGTCTGGGCACCTCCTCAGGCACATGAGACCCACAAAGGACATTTGGAGGGAGGAGAGAGAGACTGTGAGGGACTGTGTGTGTGAACCATTTGCCTGAAGGACCCAGCAGGGTCGAAATTTTGCTTATTTTATGATTAAAAAATATATATATGGGAGTTTAAGCAATGTTGCAGACATTATACTTCTTTACTGTGCATGTGAGACACAGACTTTTCACAACCTGTCACTGGTGTCAATTGTCTGTATCGGTGTGTGTGTGTGTGTGTGTGTGTGTGTTACCTGAGGAGCAGTGCTGAGGGCTCCTTCCTCCTATTCTCCTCCTGCATGAGCAGCTGGGTGCAGAAGGGCTGCAGAGAGAACAGACACTGCAGGATGGAATTCATGTAGCAGGTCTGTGCCAAGTTGGGCAGCCTAGGAGGAAGCACATGAAACATGAAGCACGATGGCAGCCTGATACCGCAGCCCCCACTCTAGTTTTCACCTTTTCCACTATTTTTCACTTTCTTTTCACCTTTTGTGACCAGCATTGAGTTGGATCATGCATTTAATCATCTGTTACTTTTCAGTCAGTCTCCAAAAGTTTGGAAATTTTATATTAGTTTGGCATTTTTACACACACATGTACTTATGCAGCCAGGAACTACAGAAGAATGCATCACTCACAGACACACACACACACACACACACACACACACACACACACACACACACACATAATTCAGCACCACCAGAGACACATGAGCTTTAGCCTAAACCTTGGTTAATATTAGAGTGTAAATACATGACCAAAATATCATCTTTGTAGTTAAGGGAGAGACAGTGGGTGACGTGGGTGATGTGGGTGACTTACCCTCTGCACGTCAGCTGCTGAGCTGAGAGAGATTTTCGTGGCCTCCTCACTGGGGCAACAGGCTGCCGCCCCACCACGGTCCCAGGGGTGATAGGGAGAGCCACAGGGGGAGTTCTGGGCCTCCTTTTAGCGCCCCCTGGTGTAGACTGACTCCGCCGGACCTTGACTGCTGGACACCTGTGCAGAGGCAGGAGGTGTGTTAGTCACACAAAACAATTGGCTGGGGTTATGCAAATCACTTTTATCATCTGTATATTATTTCATCTGGAAATATATGAAAATAATGTATGCTTTCAAGAGAATTTTTCCATTCGGGTACATTTACAACAGTATTGGATGCCCCATGTGGGTCACTATGGCTGGATGTGAACTAACAGAGTTGGAGCTGGAGTTGGGCTCTCTAGCTCTGTGGAGACCAGGGGGACCTGGGTGGAGGTCTCTGTGGAGGCCAGGGGGACCTGGGTGGAGGTCTCCATATCTGGGGCGACCAGAGGCTTGCCAGGGGTCTCCTCCTCTTTACTGCTCTCTACTGGGCTGGAGGTCTAGAGTTACGTGGGGAAAAGAATTGAAATGTAATGTCAATTTAGTTCTCTGACAGTAGGGTACATGTGTTACACTAAATAAAGGAGCTGGACTTTGACTAGTCATGGCTAGTCACATGACTGTGAAGTGAAGATTGCTCATACTGCTGGGTAATCACTGAGAGGGATACGGTTTAGGTCAAGTCTTGCAGATTCTCGCTGGTACACAGTTACAGAAGTGAATGAAAAACTACAGCAGAGGGGATTTGGGGGATTTCCAATATAAGTTTTAAAAATATTTTTAGATTGTGTATAGATTGATAGATTGATATATATATATATACATATATATTAGTAGGTCTTTGCCATTGTTACAAGACAATCCAGATAAAAAGATTTCGCCATCATTTCCTGCCGTATTTGTATCCCTTTTAATAATAACCCTACTGCTACTGAGGTAACAGACAGGAAGTGCATCTGTGTTACCTGAGGAACATCTTTGGCCACAGGCTCCTGACGGTTATTATCCCTGAGGAACACATGAGGACTTTAGTTAACATCCTTTCTCTCTCTCCAACACATACACACACAAATACACATACACACAGTCCTAATTCACAGGACCACATTAGGTCACCATGGTGAATGCTTACGTCACAGGAGTAATGGCGTTCCCAACTTTTGGCTTTCTGAAAAGCCTCCTCATCCATCGACGTGGCTTCCTGTATGAGAGATTAGAGATATGAGGGAGCTTACAAGAGCTCAACTGAATTTTATTAATTAACTATATTTACTATTCTTATTTAGTGTCATTAATAATTACATGGCGTCATCACCCAATTCACACCAAATACACAGTTTACCTCTCTGGGGCAGTTGAAATAGGCTCTGCCTGGCCTTTCCTTTTCTTGGCCTTCTTAAGAGGAAAGCAGCAAAGCATCTTATCAAACTAATCACCACATACAAACTCGTATCCAAATATGAATGGGTATCAAATTGCTGTCTCCTTTTATACTCACTCCTGACAGGTATGTGACGCAATAGTCAGTGACGTAATACTAAAAGGCTACATTCTGGTGCAGTAGAGGAGCAACAGAGCGTTCTAGAATCTTTGATTCAGACGGTTTTTTTTTATCGTCACACAGAACTGCTTGCTGACCTCTGCGGCCTGCATAGGCTGTCTTTGTAAATAAATGAATCAATAAACAAAAACTCTCCTTCTTTCTTTATCAATTTATTCAATAATCAGTTACTACTTCTGCATTAATATAATTACTCAACATTATCGTCTTATCACGAGTCACTTCTACAGTTTTTCATATAGCCAGACAAACCAAATCACTGTCATATATCGTGTTTTGACTTTAACATCTCGGAGAGGAAACGTTTCCTCGAGTGAAAAGGGGAACAGGCAACCTCTTGTGAGAGTACAGAAGTGGCAATGTTGATTCGCTCAGTCTGATGGAAACGGGTTTCTTTGCACACAATGGAAGCTACTTTACTCGCATTACTTTTAGCTGTTAACAGATATGTTTTCTGTAAACAGTCACAATTTGATGGGGATGTTGCAAATTTCGTCGTTGGATTCGATAAACTGTACGTCCTCACAGACACGCAGCTTTATCAGATGAGACTCGACCTCGGTTTAGAGATGCAGAAAGACATCTCAAATGTAACATCTTATAATAAAGTGGTGACTCTAGTACCTTTCATCAGTAACGGCACACTTATAATATGTGGATCGCATGACTGCGGGTACTGCGAAGTTCTGGACATCAACATTTCCAAACCAATACACAGGGAATCCATGTGCATCGGATATCCAAATGTTGCAATTATTATTGGCCATGGAAAAGAGAAATATTTACTGGTGGGAAAGAATGGAAAGTCAAAATGTGACATCGATGAATTGATTACTTTGCGGAACACTGAAGATGAACAAGGAGGAATTGTCTCGAGAAGAGACTTACAACTTGGTTTTCCAAGTATCCAAGGTGTAAGTGACAGAGAGGTTGAGTTTGTGGATAGCTTCCAGCCTACGGCACCCTCAGTGTACTTACTTTTGAATGAAAAGAAGGGTTCCGAGTGGAAAGTCAAGCTCTTGAGCCTTGACAGCAAACAACCCAAAGCGGACATATTCCGAACCCTCCAAGGCGCGGTCCTTCAGTGCTGTGAAAGCGGCGTTTCTTGGGTGCTTCTGTCTTCCGCTGTTATTCCTGGCACATCTCCCACTCTCTGGACAGGTGTCTTTCAGGATATTAGGAACCAGGGAGAGACCGTGGTGGCGATCTTCGACATCAGCCGATGGCGCACAGCCAAAGTTTCAGGTTTCTGTATCAACAGAGGTGACACATGTCCATCAAGCGATGAGGTAAAAGATGAAGAAATAGTTTGTAATGTCCCGATACTTTAGTCGAGAACACACTGACTTTCTTTCTGCTTTCTTTCTTTCTTTTTTGGACGGTGTGAAAGACAAATTCCTAGTGTAAATATGCTATTATCCACGCCTTGCTTGTCTCCAGGCTGGTCTAATCCCAGATAACATCCTCAGACCAGATGCTGTGATGTTCAGAAACAGCTCCGTCACATGTGTTGCTGCCCTGAAGAGAAATTCATGGATTGTACTTTTCCTTGGCACTGAAACCGGGCTGCTTATCAAGGTTGGTAACCTGACTGGGTCACTCTCTGGGAGGTTGGACAGATATATGAGTTGTGTTGGTATTTGATACAGCACTTGAGAAATAGTGTGTTAGAGATTTTTGCTACATTCTACTGAATGATTTCCAGTTTAGCTGAGAAATTTAATTTTGTCATTAGACATGACCTAAATCAATTCCCTAATGCACTTCTACTTGACAGGTTGTTCTAGATGAATCCCTCAAACCAGCCTGCCCCTCTATATTGCACAGATCAGATGAGGGTCGGCCATTTTTATCCAAGATGCTCTTTGCTCCTGAAAATCACACATACATCTATGTAGCTGTTGGAAATCAGGTGTGTGTGAGTGTGTGTGTATATGTTTGTGTCTGTGTGAGTGTGTGTGTTTGTGTGTCTGTGTGTATGTGTCTGTGTGAGTGTTTGTGTGTGTGTGTGTCTGTGTGAGTGTGTGTGTGTGTGTCTGTGTGAGTCAGTGTGTGTGTTTGTGTGTCTGTGTGAGTGTGTGTGTGTGTGTGTGTGTGTGTGTCTGAGTGAATGTGTGTGTGGTTGTGTGTGTGTGTATGTGTGTGTGGTTGTGTGTGTGTGTGTGTGTGTGTGTGTGTGTGTGTGTGTGTGTGTCTGTGTGAGTGTGAGTGTGTGTGTGGTTGTGTGTGTGTGTGTGTGTGTATGTGTGTGTCACACTCTTATTTAGGCCTATCATACTACAAGGTTACAATGGGATTTAATATGTCTATGATCTATGTCATGGTGAGAGTGTTTGACTCTTGGTGTTCGTGAAAGTTAAATTATGCTTGTCATGTATGCTTGAGTGTGTGTTTGTGTGTGTGTGTGTGTGTGTGTGTCTGTATGTGTGTGTGTGTAGATGGGAAGGGTCCCTGTGGCCCAGTGTGGTGTATATCAGACTCTGGGGCACTGCTGGTCTGCACTGGACCCTTTCTGTGGCTGGTGTTTGTCTGAGAGCAGGTAAGAAACACGCTCACACACACACAAACACACACACACCACACTTCCCAAATACTCTCAGCCTCATCTGCTCTCCAGCACACGACGAGCACCTTGTCACTTAATCTCAATCACACACACACACACTCACACACACACACACACACACACACACACACACACACACACACACACACACACACACAACGCTTGTGCAAATGGAATCCTATTTGCCCAAAGAACTCATTTGGTGGTGTGTGACGGCCAATCTAGCAGGGCAGCAAGTGGTGGGACGTTCCTGGGATGATCCTAATGATGGCGGGATATTAGGGAAAAATATAGCACATATATATGGGATTGGCATCAAACACCAATAGTATCTTTTAGCAGCACCAATAAGGCTTTGGAAAATGACAGGAATATTTAGTGTGCCTTTTAGACAGCTAGTCCGCTAGTTTTAGATCAGACTCCATAATGCTGCTTTAACACAGCTAGTCTGCTGGTTCAAGATCAGACTCTATAGTCTCCACAGTGCTGCTTTAACACAGCTAGTCCAGTAGTTGTAGATCAGACTCCATAGTCTCCATACCGATGCTTTAACACAGCTAGTCTGCTAGTTTTAGATCAGACTCCATAGTCTCCATACCGATGCTTTAACACAGCTAGTCCAGTAGTTTAAGATCAGACTCCATAGTCTCCATACCGATGCTTTAACACAGCTAGTCTGCTAGTTTTCGATCAGACTCCATAGTCTACATAGTGCAGCTTTAACACAGCTAGTCTGCTAGTTTTAGATCAGACTCCATTGTCTCCATAGTGCAGCTTTAACTCCATACTGTTGCTTGAAAGTGTTTTTATATTCAGTCTGTGGTTTTGAGTGTTTTGATATTCAGTCTGTGGTTTTCAGTGTTGTGATGTTGAGCACAGCTTTGCATTTCTTGCTTTGCAGGTATATTCAGGGTTTCTGAAGGGTCTTAAAGACTCTTAGATATTAGATTAGATTTAAAGTCTAAGATATAAAAATGAATTTAAGGTCTCAGAGAGTCTTAAATGCAATGAAATAGTATGCAGTAGGTCTAAAATGTTTTTAGTTTAGGTCATAAATTGGTCTGAGTTGTGAATTATTTCTGCAGATGCACCAGTGTGGTGCATTTTGCATGGACTATGGCACTTGCATGAAGTGTGTTTGATGGGCAGAGAAACAGACTCCATAGTCTCCATAGTGATGCTTTAACACAGGTAGTCTGCCAGTTTTAGATCAGACTCCATAGTCTCCATACTGATGCTTTAACACAGCTAGTCTGCTAGTTTTAGATCAGACTCCATAGTCTCCATGGTGCTGCTTTAACACAGCTAGTCCAGTAGTTTTAGATCAGACTCCATAGACTCCACTCAGGCAAAATGTGATATAACAGCCCCGTGCTTGTTGATTTGCAGGCTAACTTGCAGTAAGATGATATCTGGTCAACACACTGCTTAGATGTTTTTGACATGATTTCAAGTAGCTCACAGTCCAAAGGGAGACGTTCAGTAAGGAGGTGCATTTGAAAAATTGCTCCAGTATCAGAGGAACACCAACTTCTGCTTTGTAAGAGAACTGCCTTGGTCGTTCATAAAATTAAGTGCATTTTTAAACAGGGCATTCTCACAGTAAACAGAGCTAACTAGTCATCTGTGTGAACTTGCAAAATACTAAAACTACAGTATGTGAAATGTCTGTGTAGATTCACATGGATCCACATCATCCAAGACATCAGAGCAGTTAACATTCTCTGGATCCTGTGATCATTACCATCAGAGCAGTTAACATTCACTGGATCCTGTGATCATTCCATCAGAGCAGTTAACATTCTCTGGATCCTGTGATCATTACCATCAGAGCAGTTAACATTCACTGGATCCTGTGATCATTACCATCAGAGCAGTTAACATTCACTGGATCCTGTGATCATTACCATCAGAGCAGTTAACATTCTCTGGATCCTGTGATCATTCCATCAGAGCAGTTAACATTCACTGGATCCTGTGATCATTCCATCCCAAGAGGCAATAATATTACCATTCTACATGTCTGTATGTACAGTAAGACCTAAAGCTCCTTCATAGGACTCACAGGACCCTCCAGTGTCAATGAAATGAAGCCTCTGAATCTGTCAGAGGTGATGCTAATGCTAATAGTGAAAGTGATGATAATGGTAACATTCTGCTGAAATAACACACACTGCCCTCTCTTCCATTATTGCACCACACTTTAATCACACACCAAACACCCCTGGATCAGACTGCTGATCTAAACCTACAGCCAGTGACTTGAGTTCCTGGATATCTGATCTGCTAGGAGGACCTCATGTCTACATGTCCACCCCTGACTGCAGAATATTGTCCTATAGAATATGTTCATGCTTAGGAGGCAGCATAATATCTGTGCAAACTCATTAATGGTGTTAGCCTTTTAAGCTGACATTGAACCTGTTTAATCACCATATAAACAATTTAGTGTGATCTACTGATACATAGGGATCTAGTTACATACCAGACTAAGTGTGTGAAAGTGTGTATGTGCTTAGTGTGTCAGATGTGTAACATTTGCCTACAGATGCTGTTGGTTTGCATGAGTGCTGGACGCCTCAGTGCCCTAGGAGTGTTTATACTGCATCCTCAGTAGTGCACATGGGTGAGTTCAGCCTGTCACATCTGAATGGACAACAAGATGCCTTTAGCTCTCATCCTCATCTGGACACATCACCACTGCCATTCACCTGGCTCTCACACATCTGGACACAAAGGACACTTCAACACCATCATTCCACAGCAGCTGGTAAAGAAACTGGATCAGCTGTGTCTGAACACCACCCTCTGCAAATGGATCCTGGACTTCCTAGTGGGGAGACCCCAGGCATTCAGGATAGGAAACAGGACCTCCAACACCACCTTGCTGAACACAGGAGCCCCCCAAGGCTGCGTGCTCAGCTCCCTGCTGTTCACACTTGTAACCCATGACTGTGCAGCAACACACAGCACAAACCACATCATCAAATTTGCTGATGACACAACTGTGGTGGGTTTGATAAGCAGAGACAATGAGGACCTGTACAGATGTACAGAAC
Organism: Tenualosa ilisha; assembly: GCA_015244755.2. Classification (NCBI taxonomy): domain Eukaryota; kingdom Metazoa; phylum Chordata; class Actinopteri; order Clupeiformes; family Clupeidae; genus Tenualosa; species Tenualosa ilisha. The sequence goes on from PYXC01001673.1 coordinate 29,272, forward strand.
TGGTGCACTCACAACAACCTGTCCCTCACTGTGGACAAAACAAAAGAACTGATCATTGATTTCAGAAGACCTTCAGAGAAACACACTCCACTGTCCATAAACAACCTTCCAGTTGAGACTATTCAGGACACAAAGTTTCTGAGCGTACACATCACAAACATCCTCACATGGACCAAGAACACCACACACATTACAAAGAAAGCCCAGCAACGCCTCTATTTCGTATGGAAGCTGTGGAAGGCTCACCCCCCCCCCGCCCCCCCCCCCCTCATCCTGACAACCTTCTACAGGGGGACTATTGAGAACATCCTCAGCAGTGCATCACAGTGTGGTTTGGTAACTCTGCTGCTGCAGAAAGAAAGGCCCTGCAGAGGACTGTGAGGACGGCTGAAAAGATCACAGGGACCTCTCTTCCCTCGCTCACTGACATGTACAACACCCACTGTCTGCGCTAAGCCATGAACATTCTTAAAAACTCAACACACCCGTCCCATGGACTGTTCTCCCTAATGCCATCAGGGAATTGGTACCACAGTATAACTGAAGAAGAGCTTCTTCCCTCAAGCAGTCAGACTGTTGAGCAACAAAACATGACATGTTTATTTACACTAAAATGAATGCACACCTAGACTTTCTATGCTGCTAAACACTATATTCTACCTCCACTCCACTGTGAATCTATCTACAGACAATCAGTGCTCTGTTACAGGTCTACTTATGCCCTGTCCAAGTGTTTGATGTCTGATGCACTTTGTGTATATTTATAATGTGTGTGCACCAAATGTAGCCTAAGTGCACTAAATGTAGCCTAAGTGCACTAAATGTGGCCTAACTGCACTAAATGTAGCCTAATTGCACTAAATGTGGCCTAAGTGCACTAAATGTAGCCTAATTGCACTAAATGTGGCCTAAGTGCACTAAATGTAGCCTAATTGCACTAAATGTGGCCTACGTGCACTAAATGTAGCCTGTATGTTAATGTGGCACCATTGACTCCATGGTGAAACGTTATTTTTTCTCACTGTATACAGTGAACATGGCTGAAATGAGAGTAAAACCCACTTGACTTGACTTGACTTGACTTGACAGTCAGTCTTTACTGCCAAGATGGGGCTGTGTCCATTAACTGTAAAAGCTGCAATGATGTGACTACTAGTTGTTCCTACTCAGGTGATCAGTGCATGTTCTGGCACAAGCAGCAGTCTGGAGAAGCTGCTTCTGATTAAAGGAGGTAGTGATCTGGCAGTAACTTCACTCTTACCATTACTAATGTCCAGGCTGAGGATTTAGTAGTTTACTCAGAGTCACCATGGCAGTGGCGTTGTGTTCACACAGTGCTAATAGACAATACAAAAACCTCCTCCCTCAGTCTGCTGCTGCTGGAGCTCACTGCAGGTGGAGATGGGCGGTGAGAAAGGTTTGTGTGTGTGTGTGTGTGTTCACAAAGATTATAATGGAAGTCAGCCAATGACACTGAGGAGCCCCTGGCCATAAAGAGGTGCAGCTGAAGGGCTGTTGTGTGGTTCAGCTTTATCAGCAGAACAAGGTTTGGGACACAGACCAGAGGCTGCGATGGAGGAGTGATGACTGCTGTCCGTGGTGCTGAAGCTCCTCCATCTTCCCTCAGTGGCCCTACTAGGCAGCAAGCAGCAGGAGACTCCTGGTATGGGAGCTGCTGATTAGCTCTGAGTCTTCATATGTGTCTGTAATCATGACTGATTCCATGATCAAACCCATAAGATGCATTTGGGCATCAGCTGCCACACCTTAGAGAGGCTGCTACAGGCCTCCCCTCAGCAGGTCCTCCCCCCTGAGTACCTGTTACACTCATGCAGTGATTAGTGATGCCTGACTGGGAAAAGGTTGGGCAGATCTGGCAACCCTCTCAGATTGGACAGAAGGACTGTATTTGCATCACCAGCACTATTTCATATGAAACAGGATTATATCTCAGCCAGCAGCATCTCAGGCAGGGGTGTCAATCATAAGGCCTGGGGGCGGATCAGGCCCTTCACATCATTGCATGCAGCCCAATTCAAAAAGCTTGACAAGAATTGGAGCTACATGGCCTCCTTTAAAACAGTTTTAACGATGCGCAAAATAGTTCTTGTGTTTCCACATCACAACACTGGCAGCTCCACATGCACAGCATGTCTCTATTGGACTCAACTATGAGGTGCATCAGCTCCTGCCTACCGACAGGACAGGAAGACGACATCATGAGGTGAGAACACTGGTGAGATGTCAGAACACTGGGCACACACACATTAGGACTGTGCTGGTGATGGTCAGAAACACGAGGAAATGTGCATTTCTTTCACCAGTTTGTGGTCACGCATGTAGACAAGACATGACTCAGACTCCTGCAGTGGAAGTTGTTCAACAGGGAAGATCAGTCACTCTGAACTGTAAAACCAGCAGTGATGTGTATGATGCTGGGTCGTCAACCCCTTCTGGTACCAACAGAAACCTGGAGCAGCTCCTAAACTCCTGATCTATTATGCTAAAACACTTCAGTCTGGGACTCCATCCAGATTCAGTGGCAGTGGAACTCACAGTGACTTCACTCTGACCATCAGTAATGTCCAGGCTGAGGATGCAGGAGTTTACTACTGTCAGAGTGTACACTATCCCAATAGTAACTGGGTGTTCACACAGTGCTAAAGCGCCGTACAAAAACCTCCTCCCTCAGTCAGGCTCCACATGACTGCACTGCTGCTGCTGGGGCTCACTGCAGGTGCTGAAAGTTGTGATTAATTCACATGGTGAAGTGGACATTTTTTATCCCAGCGTAATTGTCCAGGACACTGAAAAAAGAAATATGAGAGGTCAGTTTAAGATTGGATTTGTTTCAGAAAGACAGACAAAGTGTTTGTAAGAAGGAAGGGAAGATGGAGGAGCTTCAGCACCACGGACAGCAGCAGTGAAAAAAAAAACGATTTAATGATTTAATTGCTTTACATTGTGAAAAAAAACTCTATTTCTCTGACTGGTAAATTTACCTTACTGGTAAATACAGATTTTTTTTTCACAAGAAGTGGTCTTGCACCATCTCTAGTGATTTCAATAAATATCACATCATAAGTGGTCACTCATAGAAAGAGTCAAATGGATTTTTTTAATATCTCGCATATCCAGTGTCCACACAAACACACACACACACACACATTACGGACACATACAGCACTTCACAAATTAGTTTGTGTAACTTGGTGTGTGTTGTACTCTTTGCCCATAGACAGGGGGCAGTATAGGGCAAGACACACACTGATGTTGACTTAGGCTGTAGCTATGGAAACAGAACCCTGTGAGATTAATGCTAATGACCAGCTCAATCACTGACCCAATCCCCTGAAGGTCACTTCAGAGCAGTGACCTCTTAACTTTGACCCCTCACCCCACACCCGGTCGCACACACCTCTCATGGGCACCTCTGCATGATGTGTGGGGTCTGTTTATTTTCATTCTTTCAGATTTTAAAAAGGGAAAGAGATATAATGAAGGAATCAAGGTATTCAATCACTGTTTTATTCCTATTTTCAAAAAAAAGTGAAATGAAAAAAAAAAATATGTAAAGAAAAAGTTGAATTTGTAAATACATTCTGTACAGTCTGGGTCTGTACACGTAAGTCTGTCCGTGGTGGCAGAGTCGGAGTCTGCCTTGCTTATTACGCACGCTATCAATAAACAAAAAAGGAAAAATCTCTATTTAGGCTGTATGGTTCTTGAAAGCAAGTTTTAAACTTAATCTATGATGTATATTCCTGTAACATTGCATTTTTATCTGAGGAATGATGTTATTAAAAATATTGCAAATAAATTGATTCTGTACTTACTGCTTGTTTTCCTGTAGACAAATGTTCCTGTTGACGTATCCACTCTGTGAACTGCCGTAAATGACGACTAGACCAAATGCTATCTTGTGGGAAGACTGTGAGACCTGATAGGTCTCAGGCCTGGGGGATGCTGCAAGAAGGTGGCTAGGTGGCAAACCTGGGTAAGGTAACTTGCCCTGGATCAATAAACCTGGGTAAGGTAACCCAGTAGTAAACGCTCATATATGAGCCTGAAGTCATTATTCTCATCATCGTCGTCATCTCCTATAGTTATTTTAAGATTTCCTGTAAAACTTGTGTCTAACTTCAAAGAATGTTTGATGTAGGTTGTCACACTCAAACATTTTCTTAACATTTTAGGTACCAAAAACATTAAAGTTAACCTGTATCATGGTTGAATAGTACACATAATGTTCCCACTTGGTTATTTTTTGGTATTCCTGATATGAAACCATGTGGGAACCTTCCTGGAACGTTGCGCAGAGGTCATGTTGCATCCAACAATTCAGCATATTGAAGTCAGCAGAACTATCAGAGACACTTGAGCCACTGCCTTAATGTGTAAAGACAATGTGTCTGTATTTGTACTCTATAGAGTTGGCTAGTAGATGATGTAGCTGGCACAGAGCCAATCCTACACACGGCCTCAGTCTCTGTCCTTTTACGATGAGGCTCTAAACATGGTTTCAACACAGTTTTCAGAAAGGAGCCTACTGGTCTGCATACAGCTCTCTTGCTGGCATTTACACTTTCTTTTTATAGCACAACACTCTGCTGCATGCTCTATCCTCTTTCTGTATACACACATCATATATTACTTCTTTCTACAAAATTCCCGACACAAATTCACTCTGGTTGCAGTGATAGTCTGCTTTAAATATTTGCTTTTGACACACAAAGCGAGTTACATGCTTTTGCACGTAATCTACTAGATTTTTTCAGTTTGCATGCATTATTTTGAGGAATGCATTAACTGTTGAGCAAATTTGAATGAATATTCAGGAAAGCAAAAGGGTCAAGCATTTCTCAAATTCATTTGCATGACTGTTAAATTTTTCTCAAAAAATGTGTTCATATTTATCCCAGTGAAACTGTCTGTCCATTGTTTATGAACGAACAAGACTGAACAAGTTCAAATGCCTCTCATCTCAGATCACCTGCAGTCAGCTATAGCAGCAGCAGTGCAGTCATGTGGAGCCTGACTGAGGGAGGAGGTGTTTGTACAGCACTTTAGCTTTACTGTTGAGATAGTGTGCACTCTGACAGTAGTAACCTGGACTTCACTGATGGTCAGAGTGAAGTCTCTGTGAGGTCCACTGAGGGATTACGAGTTTAGCAACTGCTCCAGGTTTCTGTTGGTACCAGTATAAATCAAGGTTTGATTTTCCTGAATCATACACATCCCTGCTGGTTTTACAGCTCAGAGTGACTGATCCTCCCTGTGGAACCGCTTCCACTGTTCTACAGAGGAACATGACCCTGTAGAACAAAGAGCATCATTGTTATAACCTCTGTCAGAGACATTGACTTTTAAAACTGAGTAAATCTGAAAGTGCCATTGAGTGCTAATTCCTCTCAAACATGCTGCATCTGCTAGATGATACAGGTGCTTTAGTTCCATGACAGTTGGTCCATTCTGTGTGCACTTCCAGATAGTAGTGCATTGGCTCACAGATGTTGATTTGCATAAGTCAGTACAGACTGCTTATACTGCAGCCTCAGTAGTGCACATGTGTGAGTTCAGCCTGTCACATCTGAATGCACAACAAGATGCCTTTAGCTCTCATCCTCATCTGGACACTCACTCTTTACTGCCAAGGTAGGGCTGATGGACAGACTACAGCAGGCCAGGATCAGCACATTAGGAAGACTGTTTGAAAGACACGTGAGGACAAAGAGAGGGGGGATTGATGGAGGATTACTGTTGCTTTAATGTTGATGTTGTTTATTTGTGTTCCAGAATGTGAAGGACAGATCAGTGTGACTCAGACTCCAACAGTCAAAGCTGTTCCTCCAGGACAAACTGTATCCATCAGCTGTAAAACCAGCAGTGATGTGTACATTTACAGTTCAAATCAATATCTCAGCTGGTACCAACAGAGACCTGGAGCAGCTCCTAAACTCCTGATCTATTATGCCAAGACACTTCAGTCTGGGACTCCATCCAGATTCAGTGGCAGTGGATCTGGCAGTGACTTCACTCTGACCATCAGTAATGTCCAGGCTGAGGATGCAGGAGTTTACTACTGTCAGAGTGTACACTATCCCAATAGTAACTGGGTGTTCACACAGTGCTAAAGCGCCGTACAAAAACCTCCTCCCTCAGTCAGGCTCCACATGACTGCACTGCTGCTGCTGGAGCTCACTGCAGGTGGACATAGGGGGAGAGAAAAGTTTGCGTGTGTGTGTGTGTGTGTGTGTGTGTGTGTGTGTGTGTGTGCCTGTGTGTGTATGTGTTTACAAAGATAATAATGGAAGCCGGCCAATGACATTTTCTAGAGTGGAACCCCTGGCCCTAAAGAGGTGCAACTGAAGGCACAGACCAGAGGCTGCTGTGGAGGACTGATGGCTGCTCTCATATTAACACTCGTGTGATTGGAGTGTCTCTGTGACCTACAGTGACCCCCAGTGCCCCCTCTCCCCCAGCTGCACTCAGTCCACTGCTGCTGTCCGTGGTGCTGAAGCTCCTCCATCTTCCCTCAGTGGCCCTACTGGGCAGCAAGCAGCAGGAGACTCCTGTTATGGGAGCTGCTGATTGGCTTCATATTTGTCTGCAATCATGACTGATTCCATGATCAAACCCATAGGATCAGTGCATTTGGGCATCAGCTGCCACACCTTAGAGAGGCTGCTACAGGCCTCCCCTCAGCAGGTCCTCCCCCCTGAGTACCTGTTACACTCATGCAGTGATTAGTGATGCCTGACTGGGAAAAGTTTGGGCAGATCTGGCAACCCTCTCAGATGGGATTGTATTTGCATCACCACCACTATCTTACATGTAGCAGGATCATATATCAACCAGCAGCATTTACAGGTTTGCCAGAGTGGTCATCAAAACAGTGATGTAGCATCTAACACACACACAGGGATCTGAATAATGTGTAACAGATGCAGTACTGATGTAAAACAATAATCTGAAGCAGTACCTCCCTCTGTAGCACCTGCAGTGAGCTCCAGCAGCAGCAGTGCAGTCATGTGGAGCCTGACTGAGGGAGGAGGTTTTTGTACGGCGCTTTAGCACTGTGTGAACACCCAGTTACTATTGGGATAGTGTGAACTCTGACAGTAGTAAACTCCTGCATCCTCAGCCTGGACATTACTGATGGTCAGACTGAAGTCACTCCCATAATTAGATCCTCCACCTACAAATCGACTTGGAGTTGAACCAAAGCGTGAGCTGATGCCATATATTAAAAGTTTAGGAGCTTCTCCAGTCTTCTGGAGATACCAGGAGACACAGTTGCTACAGCCTGAGATGGGGCTGCTGGTTCTGCAGTTGAGTTTGATGGTTTGTCCCACAGCAACAGCTTCCATTGCTGGAGTCTGAGTCACACTGATCTGGCCCCTGCACTCTGAAATATTTCAAATATTTAATTAATCAATGACATAAACTTATTTTTGATATGTTAAAATAATACATTTCATGAAGCAAAAAGTATTGGCTTATTTTTTTACCTGTAACCCAGAACAGGAGTGCCCAGAGGAGTTTAATGAGAATTGTCATTCTTGTCAGAGTGTTGTGGTCTAAAGTAACAGTGTTCCAGTCCTCCTCTCTCTGAGATATAAAGCTCTCAAGAGCAACATGTTCTGTGTGGTTATGCAAATGTTCCCTCATTCAGACTGGTGCCTTTAGTTCCTCACCATTGAACAAAAATGAAACAAGTCTACAGTAGACCATGAATTTAAAATATGAATAAATATTAACCTACAGATTAGTGTGGGATCTGCTGACAGTAAGACTGGTCACATGACAAACACCCCTGGACTGGTGAAAACTACAGCCGGTTTACTTTGAGCATTTGATTCTACTGTCAGAAATTCAAACATGTCCTCCGTTAGAGACTACAGACAGACTTATTTCCCTAAGTTACAGGAAAATGTCTTTGTTTTGGCACTGTCTTTTTCATAAGGTTGGATAGTGTTTGTGCAAACTTATAAATACTGGTCTGCTTTCAGATTCACAAGAAAACTACAAGCAGTTTTTCTCTGAGCATCTGATTCTTCTGTCAGAAATGACCACATTCAAACATGACCAATGACCACATTCAAACATGTCCACTCCCACTGGAGACTACAGACAGCATTACTCCACTTAACTCTGATATTCCTTTACGCTACAATAAAATGTTGTCTTTTTTAGCAGTAGATTTTCTATGAGGCTGTAGATTGTTTGCACAATTGAATACTGGTCTGCATTTATATTCCAAAGATGTAATAATATTGTTTTTATTTTCTAGAATTACACTTCACTATTTAGAGAGAAAGTCATTTTAATCCTCATATTCTGTATTTCAGATGTGCTAAAAGTCATGTTGCCCTCACTGTAACAGTACGGTGCACTGCCAGTCGCAGTCACTGAGCTGCGAAGAGGTTTTTGTACAGCGTCTCTATGAGTCTGTATCACTGTGGTGGACTTTTGGTGGAGGCACAAGACTTGATGTTGGAAGTAAGTGCTGCTTTCATCTTTCAATGTAAAATACAGATCTATACTATAAACTAGAATAAAATCAAATCTAGGTGTCCATCTTAGATTTAAAATAGGTAAAAGAATGCCATTATTCTAATTGAGCTGCTTTATGTGACCTGATGTGTAGATTAGTCATGAACTTGCCTCTGAGTTTGGCAAATCATATGAAATAGTGAATTCATTTCTGTAAATCTTAGCCCTTGGTGAAGTGATTGGTGGCAAATCTTTGCTGAATGATATTTTATCCCCTGGGCTTTGAGAAATGAAAGGTTTGTTGCTTGTGTTGCTTGTGGAGGGTTTTTGTACGGCCCTGATAGTGTTTGTATCACTGTGTTACACGTTTGGAGGCGGCACTAAACTTGACATTGGAAGTAAGTAAACAGTCCTATATTTGGATTATTCTATCAATATGTGCTCTCTATATAGTCCTATGGGTTTACTCAGAGGAACAGTTTGCTGTATTTTAAAGATCTGAAATGAACATTAAATTGTATTTTTTCTGAAACTAAAGGAAGCTCAGTTGATGTATAAAAATAGGGTGGGGTAAATGAACAGAGGGTAACACTTTAGATTAGGGTGAATTATGTTATTATAGTTATGAATATATTTACATTATATTAATATTATATTTATGTTATAATTATGAATTATCTGAAATATGCTTTGCTCAGTAAGGGGCTTATAAGGTGGTCGTACAAGAGGAGCAGTAATTCTCAATCAAAAAGACGTAATTAGGACTTATTGTGACACTATTAGGCACTTGTAGTTTTGGGTTTGGTTCCTATGAATGGACCATCATTTCTGAATATTACTGAAGGAGAATAAATGTTCCTACTAAAGCACATTAAGATCATAATTCATACACAACAACTAACTTACTACAAATAAGCAGTAATTAGGAGTTTATGTTGGAGAAATTCTTTGTTAATGGTTTACTGTTGGTAGAATAAGCTCATGCAGAATGAGGTGTAAGATGACTTGTAATGACTGACAGATGGCTAGTATGTTACTAATTTGCACATTAAACTGCTCTGTCTTTCTGAAACAGAATTTGTATTTTAGCCCTAAATGTGTTTTGCAGCTGTAATGGTGTTTTTCTAACATCCCCACTGAAAATCAGATTGTTTTTGCACATTAGAATTTTGACATTGAGACACAATATTTTCACTGTTTGTGTTTGCTGTCTTAGTCGTGTCTTGTGAACCAGTCACAAGTAGCCTTTTTAATCAGTCTGCACCTCCTTGGGTTTTCAGCCATAGTGGCTACAAACGCTGAATAAAAACATGTTGACCATTTTACACTCCAAGTGTAGCACATACAGTGGCATCAGTAGCACCATGTGCTGTCATGTTGAAACTGTGATATTCTGTGTAAAACAGTATTGATGACTTTTTGACACACAACCTCTTTATTTATTTCTCTTTCTTAACTTCTCAGGTGCCACGAGTCCCAAGCTGACAGTCCTGCCCCCCCTGCACCCCAGCGGGTCTTCAGCCACGGTGATGTGCCTGGCTAACGGAGGCTTCCCGTCCAACTGGGCGCTGAGCTGGAAGGTAGCGGGGAGCAGCAGGAGCGGGGAGACCACCAGTGTCTTTGGCCCACAGAAGGACGGCCTGTACAGCTGGAGCAGCACCCTGACCCTCCCTCTCCAGGAGTGGAACCAGGGGCTCCCAGTGAGCTGCGAGGCAAAGCAGGGCTCCCAGACCATCACTGAGATCCTGAACAAATCCGACTGCTCCTAGAGTCTCCTCTCTAATGTCTGTCATTAGCTGATTTCCAGTGGGTCTGATAGGGACTTTTCATCTGTAATAGGAACTGTTCTCTCTTCTCTCTCACTCACTCACTCTGTCACACACACTCATTCACACACACACTCAGTCAATCACACACTCACTCTGCCTTTCCCTCCCGCTCCAGTTCATGTTTGTTGCTTTTTGATCTTTCGTGTGTTTATAAATAAAATAATTTTGTGAAGTTTATGTGAGGCTATTTTGCATTTTTATTATTTTAGATATAAATGAATTAGAGAAACTGAGTTGAAGAACTCACTGAGAAAGCTGAGAATCTGCTAGTATGACAAAATCAAAGTGTGATGAGCTATCAAAATAAAAGTCTGTGTCAGATGAAAAAGACCATTAATTAGAAGATTACATTAAATCACCAAAGTGATGGATTCTGCACCATGAGAACAATGATGATGAAATCA
>PYXC01001673.1:45000-47500 GCA_015244755.2 Tenualosa ilisha
ATCAGCCATCAACCACAGGACTCTGCATTTCACCCCGAAAAGTGAAACTAAATTCGTATCTAATCTCATCGGCTGCGTAATGGCAATGTTGTGGATTCATTTGAGAGGTTGTTGAACTGCATTTTACCACACAGCTAATGTTATAACTGCATTTATTTTGCATGGTAGTCACCTGTCTGGGCCATCAGTCCCTGCACCGTTGTTTATGAATGGACAAGACCTCTCAGACCACCTGCAGTGAGCTCCAGCAGCAACAGTGCAGTCATGTGGAGCCTGACTGAGGAAGGAGGTTTTTGTACGGCGCTTTAGCACTGTGTGAACACATATTTACTATTGGGATAGTGGAAACTCTGACAGTAGTAAAGTCCTGCATCCTCAGCCTGGACATTACTGATGGTCAGAGTGAAGTCACTGTGAGTTCCACTGCCACTGAATCTGAGTCCCAGACTGAAGTGTTTTAGCATTATAGATCAGGAGTTTAGGAGCTGCTCCAGGTCTCTGTTGGTACCAGGCTAATCGAGGGGTTGACGACTCAGCATCATACACATCATTGCTGGTTTTACAGCTCAGAGTGACTGATCCTCCCTGTTGAACAGCTTCCACTGCAGCGGTCTGAGTCACACTGACCTGTCCATAGGACTCTGTAGAACAAAGAGCCTCTTCATTAAAACCGTGTTCAAACACAGACACACACACACACACACACAAAACCAAAAGAAACCAGCCAGAGAGAATTTAGTCATTTTCTCACCTTTAAAGCTGAGGACACACATCCAGAAGAACATGAAGATGGGAGTCATTGTTGTGTTGTGGTGATTTCTCTAGATTAGAATGATGACAGGGTCTCAGTCCCTCTAAAGCATGTTAAACACACACTGATATACTCATCCCCAACTACAGCTGCCATCCAGTCATGCAAATCAAATCAACATCCATATGCAAATATCCCTCCAGAACAGCGTGAAAGGACCAAGACTGCGTGTAGACTAAGGTGCTGATGGATCTTAAGCAAACATCAACTGTTAAAAGGTTATGGAATAATGATGAACCTCTCTAGATGCCCAGATGTGTTTGATCCACAACAGTGAGAATAATGATGAACCTCTCTAGATGCCCAGATGTGTTTGATCCACAACAGTGAGAATAATGATGAACCTCTCTAGATGTCCAGATGTGTTTGATCCACAACAGTGAGAATAATGATGAACCTCTCTAGATGTCCAGATGTGTTTGATCCACAACAGTGAGAATAATGATGAACCTCTCTAGATGTCCAGATGTGTTTGATCCAGAACAGTGAGAATAGTGATGAACCTCTCTAAATGCCCAGATGTGTTTGATCCACAACAGTGAGAGCATCATCCTCCACATCTCAGCTGGCTCGGCTTGACAAAGTGTGTGAGGTTCAGATGTTTAGTTGTTTGTGATGTGAATTCCTTTCTCCCCCTGTGCTCTATGCACTTGATTAACACTGCTGTGAGTGCGAGGGCTCTGGAGTCAGGACCCTTCACATGAGCCCGTGTAACCTGCCAGCTTTAAGGACCCTTCACATGAGCCCTTATGGCCTGAGCGGTTTGGGGTGTTGGTCCACTGGAGGATCTAAATGCCCTCCTTTTGTTTAGCTTCAAACGGACAGATCTGGTGTCACTCCTGTTCAGATCACACTGAAGTCACATTTAGGACTTTAGTCCAATTAATTTCATGCAGACTAGAACACACTCAGATCCTTTGAGAGGTGGACAGGGTGATTGCACTGAAGAACCACAGTGGGGAGCTACTTTGTGTCTAATATTCATAACTGTCATCAGTCCCTTGAGTGTGAAAACAGTCTGTTCCTCTCAGGAGAAAAACGTCATTTACATAAACGTCTCAGTTCAGTTTGCATGAGTGGCCCAGTGCTGGTTTTATTTAGAGCCCTGTGAGTTCCCCACTTCATGATTAAGAGCTGATTCTCACAGTGGAGAACTCAACAATGACTTTCATCTACATGCTCCTCTGGACACTTGGCCTCTGCTCTCAAAGTGAGATTTTTAAAAGATTTTCATAACATTTAATATTAATACACTGGTGTCATATGTGTTTGTGGGGGGTTGATGTCTCAATATGGAATATCAAATATTTCTCTGAATTCTGGCTATCTTCTCCACAGAGTCCTATGGACAGGTCAGTGTGACTCAGACTCCTGCAGTGGAAGCTGTTCAACAGGGAGGATCAGTCACTCTGAGCTGTAAAACCAGCAGTGATGTGTATAACGCAGGGACATCATATCCTCGATTAGCCTGGTACCAACAGAAACCTGGAGCAGCTCCTAAACTCCTGATCTATTATGCTAAAACACTTCAGTCTGGGACTCCATCCAGATTCAGTGGCAGTGGAACTCACAGAGACTTCACTCTGACCATCAGTAATGTCCAGGCTGAGGATGCAGGAGTTTACTACTGTCAGAGTTACCAGTATCTCAACAGTAACTGGGTGTTCACACAGTGCTAAAGTGCCGTAC
>PYXC01001673.1:50000-80000 GCA_015244755.2 Tenualosa ilisha
TGGGCTCTCTAGCTCTGTGGAGGCTGGGGGGACCTGGGTGGAGGTCTCTGTGGAAGCCAGGGGGACCTGGGTGGAGGTCTCCATATCTGGGGCGACCAGAGGCTTGTCAGGGGTCTCCTCCTCTTTACTGCTCTCTACTGGACTGGAGGTCTAGAGTCACGTGGGGAAAAGAATTCAAATGTAATGTCAGTTTAGTTGTCTGACAGTAGGGTACATGTGTTACACTAAATAAAGGAGCTGGACTTTGACTAGTCTTGGCTAGTCACATGACTGTGAAGTGAAGATTGCTCATACTGCTGGGTCACTGAAAGGGATACGGTTTAGGTCAAGTCTTGCAGATTCTCGCTGATACACAGTTACAGAACTGAATGAAAAGCTACAGCAGAGGGGATTTGGGGGATTTCCAATATAAGTTTTAAAAATATTTTTAGATTGTGTATAGATATATATATATATATATATATATATATATATATATATATATATATATATATATTAGTAGGTCTTTGCCATTGTTACAAGACAATCCAGATAAAAAGATTTCGCCATCATTTCCTGCCTTATTTGTATCCCTTTTAATGATAACCCTACTGCTACTGAGGTAACAGACAGGAAGTGCATCTGTGTTACCTGAGGAACATCTTTGGCCACAGGCTCCTGATGGTTATGATCCCTGAGGAACACATGAGGACTTTAGTTAACATCCTTTCTCTCTCTCCAACACATACACACACAAATACAAATACACACAGTCCTAATTCACAGGACCACATTAGGTCACCCTGGTGAATGCTTACATCACAGGAGTAATGGCGCTCCCAACTTTTGGCTTTCTGAAAAGCCTCCTCATCCATCGACGTGGCTTCCTGGATGAGAGATGTATCGGAGAAGAAACGTTTCCTCATGTGAAAAGGGAAACAGGCAACATCTTGTGAGAGTACAGAAGTGACAATGTTGATTCGCTCAGTCTGATGGAAACGGGTTTCTTTGCACACAATGGAAGCTACTTTACTCGCATTACTTTTAGCTGTTAACAGATATGTTTTCTGTAAACAGTCACAATTTGATGGGGATGTTGCAAATTTCGTCGTTTGATTCGATAAACTGTACGTCCTCACAGACACGCAGCTTTATCAGACGAGACTCGACCTCGGTTTAGACATGCAGAAAGACATCTCAAATGTAACATCTTATAATAAAGTGGTGACTCTAGTACCTTTCATCAGTAACGGCACACTTATAATATGTGGATCGCATGACTGCGGGTACTGCGAAGTTCTGGACATCAACATTTCCAAACCAATACACAGGGAATCCATGTGCATCGGATATCCAAATGTTGCAATTATTATTGGCCATGGAAAAGAGAAATATTTACTGGTGGGAAAGAATGGAAAGTCAAAATGTGACATCGATGAATTGATTACTTTGCGGAACAGTGAAGATGAACAAGGAGGAATTTTCTCGAGAAGAGGCTTACAACTTGGTTTTCCAAGTATCCAAGGTGTAAGTGACAGAGAGGTTGAGTTTGTGGATAGCTTCCAGCCTACGGCACCCTCAGTGTACTTACTTTTGAATGAAAAGAAGGGTTCCGAGTGGAAAGTCAAGCTCTTGAGCCTTGACAGCAAACAACCCAAAGCGGACATATTCCGAACCCTCCAAGGCGCGGTCCTTCAGTGCTGTGAAAGCGGCGTTTCTTGGGTGCTTCTGTCTTCCGCTGTTATTCCTGGCACATCTCCCATTCTCTGGACAGGTGTCTTTCAGGACATTAGGAACCAGGGAGAGACCGTGGTGGCGATCTTCGTCATCATCCGATGGCGCACAGCCAAAGTTTCAGGTTTCTGTATCAACAGAGGTGACACATGTCCATCAAGCGATGAGGTAAAAGATGAAGAAATAGTTTGTAATGTCCCGATACTGTAGTCGAGAACACACTGACTTTCTTTCTGCTTTCTTTCTTTCTTTTTTGGACTCTGTGAAAGACAAATTCCTAGTGTAAATATGCTATTATCCACGCCTTGCTTGTCTCCAGGCTGGTCTAATCCCAGATAACATCCTCAGACCAGATGCTGTGATGTTCAGAAACAGCTCCGTCACATGTGTTGCTGCCCTGAAGAGAAATTCATGGATTGTACTTTTCCTTGGCACTGAAACCGGGCTGCTTCTCAAGGTTGGTAACCTGACTGGGTCACTCTCTGGAAGGTTGGACAGATATATGAGTTGTGTTGGTATTAGATACAACACTTGAGAAATAATGTGTTATAGATTTTTGCTACATTCTACAGAATGATTTCCAGTTTAGCTGAGAAATTTAATTTTGCCATTAGACATGACCTAAATCAATTCCCTAATGCACTTCTACTTGACAGGTTGTTCTAGATGAATCCCTCAAACCAGCCTGCCCCTCTATATTGCACAGGTCAGATGAGGATCGGCCATTTTTATCCAAGATGCTCTTTGCTCCTAAAAATCACATATCTATGTAGCTGTTGGAAATCAGGTGTGTGTGTGTGTGTGTGAGTGTTTGTGTATATGTTTGTGTCTGTGTGAGTGTGTGTGTTTGTGTGTGTGTGTATGTTTGTGTCTGTGTGAGTGTGTGTGTTTGTGTGTGTGTGTGTGTGTGCATGTGTGTGTGTCTGTGTGTATGTGTCTGTGTGAGTGTTTGTGTGTGTGTGTGTCTGTGTGAGTGTGTGTGTGTGTGTGTGAGTGAGTGTGTGTGTTTGTGTGTGTGTCTGTGTGAATGTGTGTGTGTTTGAGTGAGTGTGTGTGTGGTTGTGTGTGTGTGTATGTGTGTGTGGTTGTGTGTGTGTGTGTGTGTGCGTGTGTGTGTATGTATGTGTGTGTGGTTGTGTGTGTGTGTGTGTGTGTGTGTGTGTGTGTGTCACACTCTTATTTAGGCCTATCATACTACAAGGTTACAATTTAATATGTCTATGATCTATGTCATGGTGAGAGTGTTTGACTCTTGGTGTTCGTGAAAGTTAAATTATGCTTGTCATGTATGCTTCAGTGTGTGTTTGTGTGTGTGTGTGTGTCTGTATGTGTGTGTGTGTAGATGGGAAGGGTCCCTGTGGCCCAGTGTGGTGTATATCAGACTCTGGGGGACTGCTGGTCTGCACTGGACCCTTTCTGTGGCTGGTGTTTGTCTGAGAGCAGGTAAGAAACACACACACACACGCTCACACACACACAAACACACACACACACCACACAATACTCTCAGCCTCATCTGCTCTCCAGCACATGGCGAGCACCTTGTCACTTAATCTCAATCACACACGCACACACTCACACACACACACACACACACACACACACACACACACACACACACACAACGCTTGTGCAAATGGAATCCTATTTGCCCAAAGAGCATGTTTGGTGGTGTGTGACGGCCAGACTAGCAGGGCAGCAAGTGATGGGACGTTCCTGGGATGATCCTAATGATGGCGGGATATTAGGGAAAAATATAGCACATATATATGGGATTGGCATCAAACACCAATAGTATCTTCTAGCAGCACCAATAAGGCTTTGGAAAATGACAGGAATATTTAGTGTGCCTTTTAGACAGCTAGTCCGCTAGTTTAAGATCAGACTCCATAGTGCAGCTTTAACACAGGTAGTCCGCTTGTTTTGGATCAGACTCCATAGTCTCCATAGTGCTGCTTTAACACAGCTAGTCCGCTAGTTTTAGATCAGACTCCACAGTCTCCATGGTGCTGCTTTAACACAGCTAGTCCACCGGTTTAAGATCAGACTCCATAGTCTCCATAGTGCTGCTTTAACACAGCTAGTCCAGTAGTTTTAGATCAGACTCCATAGACTCCACTCAGGCAGAATGTGATATAACAGCCCCGTGCTTGTTGATTTGCAGGCTAACTTACAGTAAGATGATATCTGGTCAACACACTGCTTAGATGTTTTCAAGTAGCTCACAGTCCAAAGGGAGACGTTCAGTAAGGAGGTGCATTTGAAAAATTGCTCCAGTATCAGAGGAACACCAACTTCTGCTTTGTAAGAGAACTGCCTTGGTCGTGCATAAAATGAAGTGCATTTTTAAACAGGGCATTCTCACAGTAAACAGAGCTAACTAGTCATCTGTGTGAACTTGCAAAATACTAAAACTACAGTATGTGAAATGTCTGTGTAGATTCACATGGATCCACATCATCCAAGACATCAGAGCAGTTAACATTCACTGGATCCTGTGATCATTAACATCAGAGCAGTTAACATTCTCTGGATCCTGTGATCATTACCATCAGAGCAGTTAACATTCTCTGGATCCTGTGATCATTCCATCCCAAGAGGCAATAATATTACCATTCTACATGTCTGTATGTACAGTAAGACCTAAAGCTCCTTCATAGGACTCACAGGACCCTCCAGTGTCAATGAAATGAAGCCTCTGAATCTGTCAGAGGTGATGCTAATGCTAATAGTGAAAGTGATGATAATGGTAACATTCTGCTGAAATAACACACACTGCCCTCTCTTCCATTATTGCACCACACTTTAATCACACACCAAACACCCCTGGATCAGACTGCTGATCTAAACCTACAGCCAGTTACTAGAGTTACTGAATATCTGATCTGCTAGGAGGACCTCATGTCCACCCCTGACTGCAGAATATTGTCCTATAGAATATGTTCATGCTTAGGAGGCAGCATAATATCTGTGCAAACTCATTAATGGTGTTAGCCTTTTAAGCTGACATTGAACTATGATTCTATTCTATTCTATTCTAACCTGTTTACTCACCATATAAACAATTTAGTGTGATCTACTGATACATAGGGATCTAGTTACATACCAGGCTAAGTGTGTGAAAGTGTGTATGTCCTTAGTGATGTGTAACATTTGCCTACAGATGCTGTTGGTTTGCATGAGTGCTGGACGCCTCAGTGCCGTAGGAGTGTTTATACTGCAGCCTCAGTAGTGCACATGTGTGAGTTCAGCCTGTCACATCTGAGTGGACAACAAGATGCCTTTAGCTCTCATCCTCATCTGGACACATCACCACTGCCATTCACCTGGCTCTCACACATCTGGACACAAAGGACACTTCAACACCATCATTCCACAGCAGCTGGTAAAGAAACTGGATCAGCTGGGTCTGAACACCACCCTCTGCAAATGGATCCTGGACTTCCTAGTGGGGAGACCCCAGGCATTCAGGATAGGAAACAGGACCTCCAACACCACCTTGCTGAACACAGGAGCCCCCCAAGGCTGCGTGCTCAGCTCCCTGCTGTTCACACTTGTAACCCATGACTGTGCAGCAACACACAGCACAAACCACATCATCAAATTTGCTGATGACACAACTTTGGTGGGTTTGATAAGCAGAGACAATGAGGACCTGTACAGATGTACAGAACTGGTGCACTCACAACAACCTGTCCCTCAATGTGGACAAAACAAAAGAACTGATCATTGATTTCAGGAGACCTCCAGAGAAACACACTCCACTGTCCATAAACAACCTTCCAGTTGAGACTATTCAGGACACAAAGTTTCTGAGCGTACACATCACAGACAACCTCACATGGACCAAGAACACCACACACATTACAAAGAAAGCCCAGCAACGCCTCTATTTCGTATGGAAGCTGTGGAAGGCCCCCCCCCCCCCCATCCTGACAACCTTCTACAGGGGGACTATTGACAACATCCTCAGCAGTGCCATCACAGCGTGGTTTGGTAACAGAAAGAAAGGCCCTGTAGAGGACTGTGAGGACGGCTGAAAAGGTCACAGGGACCTCTCTTCCCTCGCTCACTGACATGTACAGCACCCCCTGTCTGTGCTAAGCCATGAACATTGTTAAAAACTCAACACACCCGTCCCATGGACTGTTCTCCCAAATGCCATCAGGGAATTGGTACCGCAGTATAACTGAAGAAGAGCTTCTTCCCTCAAGCAGTCAGACTGTTGAACAACAAAACATGACATGTTTATTCACACTGAAATGAATGCACACCTACACTTTCTATGCTGCTAAACACTATATTCTACCTCCACTCCACTGTGAATCTATCTACAGACAATCAGTGCTCTGTTACAGGTCTACTTATGCCCTGTCCAAGTGTCCTGATGCACTTTGTGTATATTTATAATGTGTGTCCACTAAATGTAGCCTAAGTGCACTAAATGTAGCCTAATTGCACTAAATGTAGCCTAAGTGCACTAAATGTAGCCTGTATCTTAATGTGGCACCACTTGACTCCATGGTGAAACGTTGTTATGTCTCACTGTATACAGTGGATATGACTGAAATGACAATAAAACCCACTTGACTTGACTTAACTTGACAGTCACTCTTTACTGCCAAGATGGGGCTGTGTCCATTAGCTGTAAAAGCTGCAATGATGTGACTACTAGTTGTTCCTACTCAGGTGATCAGTGCATGTTCATAAGGTCTGGGGGTGGATCAGGCCCTTCACATCATTGCATGCAGCCCAATTCAAAAAGCTTGACAAGAATTGGAGCTACATGGCCTCCTTTAAAACAGTTTTAACGATGCGCAAAATAGTTCTTGTGTTTCCACATCACAACACTGGCAGCTCCACATGCACAGCATGTCTCTATTGGACTCAACTATGAGGTGCATCATGGAACTGCCTACCGACAGGACAGGAAGACGACATCATGAGGTGAGGAAGTCAGAACACAGGACACACACACATTAGGACTGTCCTGCTGATGGTCAGAAACACAAGGAAATATGCATTTCTTTCATCCAACAGTTTGTGGTCACGCATGTAGACAAGATATGGCGGCCCTCTGAGGAAAAGCATGATGCTCATGTGGCCCGTGGTAAAAATGAGTTAGACACCTCTGATCTGAAGGCTGGTCAGAGTGGTCAACAAAGCAGTGATGTAGCATCTAACACACACACAGGGATCTGAATAATGTGTAACACAGATGCAGTACTGATGTAAAACAATAATCTGAAGCAGTACCTCCCTCTGTAGCACCTGCAGTGAGCTCCAGCAACAGCAGTGCAGTCATGTGGAGCCTGACTGAGGGAGGAGGTTTTTGTACGGCGCTTTAGCACTGTGTGAACACATATTTACTATTGGGATAGTGTACACTCTGACAGTAGTAAACTCCTGCATCCTCAGCCTGGACATTACTGATGGTCAGAGTGAAGTCACTGTGAGTTCCACTGCCACTGAATCTGGATGGAGTCCCAGACTGAAGTGTTTTAGCAAAATAGATCAGGAGTTTAGGAGCTGCTCCAGGTTTCTGTTGGTACCAGGCTAATCGAGCATATGATCCCCCTGCACCATCCACATCACTGCTGGTTTTACAGCTCAGAGTGACTGATGCTCTCTGTTGAACAGCTTCCTCTGCAGGAGTCTGAGTCACACTGACCTGTCCATAGGACTCTGTAGAACAAAGAGCATCTTCATTAAAACCTTGCTCAAAGACACATGCACACACACACACACACACAAAAACAAGCATAAGCATCCCAACCTAGAGAGAATTTAGTCATTTTCTCACCTTTAAAGCAGAGGACACACATCCAGAAGAACATGAAGATGGGAGTCATTGTTGTGTTGTGGTGATTTCTCTAGATTAGATTGATGACAGGCTCTCAGTCCCTCTAAAGCATGTTGAACACACACTGATATACTCATCCCCAACTACAGCTGCCATCCAGTCATGCAAATCAAATCAACATCCATATGCAAATATCCCTCCAGAACAGCGTGAAAGGACCAAGACTGCGTGTAGACTAAGGTGCTGATGGCTCTTAAGCAAACATCAACTGTTGAAAGGTTATGGAATAATGATGAACCTCTCTAGATGTCCAGATGTGTTTGATCCACAACAGTGAGAATAGTGATGAACCTCTCTAGACGTCCAGATGTGTTTGATCCACAACAGTGAGAGCATCATCCTCCACATCTCAGCTGGCTCGGCTTGACAAAGTGTGTGAGGTCCAGATGTTTAGTTGTTTGTGATGTGAGTTCCTTTCTCCCTCTGTGCTCTATGCACTTGATTAACACTGCTGTGAGTGCGAGGGCTCTGGAGTCATTAAGGGACTCTGTGTGCTCTGTGCTGTTTTGGGCACTGGGGTAATGGCTGCCATTTTAGCAGAACTGGAGGACAACACAGGTGCTGACAACCATGTGGAGCAGCTTGATGACTAAAGACCCAGAGGTCCCTCTACAGGGACGTGACACCTGCTGTAAGAACCCTTTACATGAGCCCTTATGACCTAAGAGATTTCAGGACCCTTTACATGAGCCCTTATGGCCTGAGAGCTTTAAGGACCCTTCACATGAGCCATTATGGCCTGAGAGGTTTGGGGTGTTGGTCTACCTGAGGATCTGAATGCCCTCCTTTTCCTTTCGTTTCATACAGGCAGAACTGGTCACATTTAGCACTTTAGTCCAATTCATTTCATGCAGACTAAGACACATTCAGATCCTTTGAGAGGTGGACAGGGTGATTGCACTGAAGAACCACAGTGGGGAGCTACTTTGTGTCTAATATTCATCACTGTCATCAGTCCCTTGAGTGTGAAAACAGTCTGTTCCTCTCAGGAGAAAAACGTCATTTACATAAACGTCTCAGTTCAGTTTGCATGAGTGGCCCAGTGCTGGTTTTATTTAGAGCCCTGTGAGTTCCCCACTTCATGATTAAGAGCTGATTCTCACAGTGGAGAACTCAACAATGACTTTCATCTACATGCTCCTCTGGACACTTGGCCTCTGCTCTCAAAGTGAGATTTTTAAAAGATTTTCATAACATTTAATATTAATACACTGGTGTCATATGTGTTTATGGGGGGTTGATGTCTCAATATGGAACATCAAATATTTCTCTGAATTCTGCCTGTCTTCTCCACAGAGTCCTATGGACAGGTCAGTGTGACTCAGACTCCTGCAGTGGAAGCTGTTCAACAGGGAGGATCAGTCACTCTGAACTGTAAAACCAGTAGTGATGTGTTTGGTGCAGGGGGATCATATCCTTGTTTAGCCTGGTACCAACAGAAACCTGGAGCAGCTCCTAAACTCCTGATCTATAATGCTAAAACACTTCAGTCTGGGACTCCATCCAGATTCAGTGGCATTGGAACTCACAGTGACTTCACTCTGACCATCAGTAATGTCCAGGCTGAGGATGTAGGAGTTTACTACTGTCAGAGTGTACACTATCCCAATAGTAACTGGGTGTTCACACAGTGCTAAAGCGCCGTACAAAAACCTCCTCCCTCAGTCAGGCTCCACATGACTGCACTGCTGCTGCTGGGGCTCCCTGCAGGTGCTGAAAGCTGTAAGTAATTCACATGGTGAAGTGGACATTTTTTATCACAGCGTAATTGTCCAGGACACTGAAAAAGAAATATGAGAGCTCAGTTTAAGATTGGATTTGTTTCAGAAAGACAGACAAAGTGTTTGTAAGAAGGAAGGGAAGATGGAGGAGCTTCAGCACCACGGACAGCAGCAGTGAAAAAAAAAAAAAACGATTTAATGATTTAATTGCTTTAAATTGTGAAAAAAAAACTCTATTTCCCTGACTAGTAAATTTACCTTACTGGTAAATACAGATTTTTTTTTCACAAGAAGAGGTCTTGCACCATCTCTAGTGATTTCAATAAATATCACATCATAAGTGGTCTCTCATAGAAAGAGTCAAATGGATTTTTCAATTTTCACGTATCCAGTGGCCACACAAACACACACACACACATTACGGACTCATACAGCACTTCACAAATTAGTTTGTGTAACTTGGTGTGTGTTGTACTCTTTGCCCATAGACAGGGGGCAGTATAGGGCAAGACACACACTGATGTTGACTTAGGTTGTAGCTATGGAAACAGAACCCTGTGAGATTAATGCTGATGACCAGCTCAATCACTGACCCCATCCCCTGAAGGTCACTTCAGAGCAGTGACCTCTTAACTTTGACCCCTCACCCCACACCCGGTCGCACACACCTCTCGTGGGCACCTCTGCATGATGTGCGTTTGACTTTCCTATTTTCAAAAAAAGTGAAATGAAAAAAAAAAAATATGTAAAGAAAAAGTTGAATTAGTAAATACATTCTGTACAGTCTGCGTCTGTACACGTAAGTCTGTCCATGGTGGCAGAGTCGGAGTCTGCCTTGCTTGTTACGCACGCTATCAATAAACAAGAAAGGAAAAATCTCTATTTAGGCTGTATGGTTCTTGAAAGCAAGTTTTAATCTTAATCTATGATGTATATTCCTGTAACATTGCATTTTTATCTGAGGAATGATGTTATTAAAATATTGCAAATAAATTGATTCTGTACTTACTGCTTGTTTTCCTGTAGACAAATGTTCCTGTTGACGTATCCACTCTGTGAACTGCCGTAAATGACGACTAGACCAAATGCTATCTTGTGGGAAGACTGTGAGACCTGATAGGTCTCAGGCCTGGGGGATGCTGCAAGAAGGTGGCTAGGTGGCAAACCTGGGTAAGGTAACTTGCCCTGGATCAATAAACCTGGGTAAGGTAACCCAGTAGTAAACGTTCATATATGAGCCTGAAGTCTTCATTCTCATCATCGTCGTCATCTCCTATAGTTATTTTAAGATTTCCTGTAAAACTTGTGTCTAACTTCAAAGAATGTTTGATGTAGGTTGTCACACTCAAACATTTTCTTAACATTTTAGGTACCAAAAACATTAAAGTTAACCTGTATCATGGTTGAATAGTACACATAATGTTCCCACTTGGTTATTTTTTGGTATTCCTGATATGAAACCATGTGGGAACCCTCCTGGAACGTTGCGCAGAGGTCATGTTGCATCCAACAATTCAGCATATTGAAATCAGCAGAACTATCAGAGACACTTGAGCCACTGCCTTAATGTGTAAAGACAATGTGTCTGTATTTGTACTCTATAGAGTTGGCTAGTAGATGATGTAGCTGGCACAGAGCCAATCCTACACACGGCCTCAGTCTCTGTCCTTTTACGATGAGGCTCTAAACATGGTTTCAACACAGTTTTCAGAAAGGAGCCTACCAGTCTGCATACAGCTCTCTTGCTGGCATTTACACTTTCTTTTTATAGCACAACACTCTGCTGCATGCTCTATCCTCTTTCTGTATACACACATCATATATTACTTCTTTCTACAAAATTCCCGACACAAATTCACTCTGGTTGCAGTGATAGTCTGCTTTAAATATTTGCTTTTGACACACAAAGCGAGTTACATGCTTTTGCACGTAATCTACTAGATTTTTTCAGTTTGCATGCATTATTTTGAGGAATGCATTAACTGTTGAGCAAATTTGAATGAATATTCAGGAAAGCAAAAGGGTCAAGCATTTCTCAAATTCATTTGCATGACTGTTAAATTTTTCTCAAAAAATGTGTTCATATTTATCCCAGTGAAACTGTCTGTCCATTGTTTATGAACGAACAAGACTGAACAAGTTCAAATGCCTCTCATCTCAGATCACCTGCAGTCAGCTATAGCAGCAGCAGTGCAGTCATGTGGAGCCTGACTGAGGGAGGAGGTGTTTGTACAGCACTTTAGCTTTACTGTTGAGATAGTGTGCACTCTGACAGCAGTAACCTGGACTTCACTGATGGTCAGAGTGAAGTCTCTGTGAGGTCCACTGAGGGATTACGAGTTTAGCAACTGCTCCAGGTTTCTGTTGGTACCAGTATAAATCAAGGTTTGATTTTCCTGAATCATACACATCCCTGCTGGTTTTACAGCTCAGAGTGACTGATCCTCCCTGTGGAACCGCTTCCACTGTTCTACAGAGGAACATGACCCTGTAGAACAAAGAGCATCATTGTTATAACCTCTGTCAGAGACATTGACTTTTAAAACTGAGTAAATCTGAAAGTGCCATTGAGTGCTAATTCCTCTCAAACATGCTGCATCTGCTAGATGATACAGGTGCTTTAGTTCCATGACAGTTGGTCCATTCTGTGTGCACTTCCAGATAGTAGTGCATTGGCTCACAGATGTTGATTTGCATAAGTCAGTACAGACTGCTTATACTGCAGCCTCAGTAGTGCACATGTGTGAGTTCAGCCTGTCACATCTGAATGGACAACAAGATGCCTTTAGCTCTCATCCTCATCTGGACACTCACTCTTTACTGCCAAGGTAGGGCTGATGGACAGACTACAGCAGGCCAGGATCAGCACATTAGGAAGACTGTTTGAAAGACACGTGAGGACAAAAAGAGGGGGGATTGATGGAGGATTACTGTTGCTTTAATGTTGATGTTGTTTATTTGTGTTCCAGAATGTGAAGGACAGATCAGTGTGACTCAGACTCCAACAGTCAAAGCTGTTCCTCCAGGACAAACTGTATCCATCAGCTGTAAAACCAGCAGTGATGTGTACATTTACAGTTCAAATCAATATCTCAGCTGGTACCAACAGAGACCTGGAGCAGCTCCTAAACTCCTGATCTATTATGCCAAGACACTTCAGTCTGGGACTCCATCCAGATTCAGTGGCAGTGGATCTGGCAGTGACTTCACTCTGACCATCAGTAATGTCCAGGCTGAGGATGCAGGAGTTTACTACTGTCAGAGTGTACACTATCCCAATAGTAACTGGGTGTTCACACAGTGCTAAAGCGCCGTACAAAAACCTCCTCCCTCAGTCAGGCTCCACATGACTGCACTGCTGCTGCTGGAGCTCACTGCAGGTGGACATAGGGGGAGAGAAAAGTTTGTGTGTGTGTGTGTGTGTGTGTGTGTGTGTGTGTGTGTGTGTGTGTGTGTGTGTGTGTGTGCCTGTGTGTGTGTGTGTTTACAAAGATAATAATGGAAGCCAATGACATTTTCTAGAGAGGAACCCCTGACCCTAAAGAGGTGCAAGTGAAGGCACAGACCAGAGGCTGCTGTGGAGGACTGATGGCTGCTCTCATATTAACACTCGTGTGATTGGAGTGTCTCTGTGACCTACAGTGACCCCCAGTGCCCCCCTCTCCCCCAGCTGCACTCAGTCCACTGCTGCTGTCCGTGGTGCTGAAGCTCCTGCATCTTCCCTCAGTGCCCCTACTGGGCAGCAAGCAGCAGGAGACTCCTGTTATGGGAGCTGCTGATTGGCTCTGAGTCTTCATATGTGTCTGTAATCATGACTGATTCTATGATCAAACCCATAGGATCAGTGCATTTGGGCATCAGCTGCCACACCTTAGAGAGGCTGCTACAGGCCTCCCCTCAGCAGGTCCTCCCCCCTGAGTACCTGTTACACTCATGCAGTGATTAGTGATGCCTGACTGGGAAAAGGTTGGGCAGATCTGGCAACCCTCTCAGATTGGACAGAAGGACTGTATTTGCATCACCAGCACTATTTCATATGAAACAGGATTATATCTCAGCCAGCAGCATCTCAAGCAGGGGTGTCAATCATAAGGCCTGGGGGCGGATCAGGCCCTTCACATCATTGCATGCAGCCCAATTCAAAAAGCTTGACAAGAATTGGAGCTACATGGCCTCCTTTAAAACAGTTTTAACGATGCACAAAATAGTTCTTGTGTTTCCACATCACAACACTGGCAGCTCCACATGCACAGCATGTCTCTATTGGACTCAACTATGAGGTGCATCATGGAACTGCCCACCGACAGGACAGGAAGACGACATCATGAGGTGAGGAAGTCAGAACACAGGACACACACACATTAGGACTGTCCTGCTGATGGTCAGAAACACGAGGAAATATGCAAATCTTTTACCCAACAGTTTGTGATCACGCATGCAAACAAGATATGGCGGCCCTCTGAGGAAAAGCATGATGCTCATGTGGCCCGTGGTAAAAATGAGTTAGACACCTCTGATCTGAAGGCTGGCCAGAGTGGTCAACAAAACAGTGATGTAGCATCTAACACACACACAGGGATCTGAATAATGTGTAACAGATGCAGTACTGATGTAAAACAATAATCTGAAGCAGTACCTCCCTCTGTAGCACCTGCAGTGAGCTCCAGCAGCAGCAGTGCAGTCATGTGGAGCCTGACTGAGGGAGGAGGTTTTTGTACGGCACTTTAGCACCGTGTGAACACATGTTTACTATTGAGATAGTGGAAACTCAGACAGTAGTAAACTCCTGCATCCTCAGCCTGGACATTACTGATGGTCAGAGTGAAGTCACTGTGAGTTCCACTGCCACTGAATCTGGATGGAGTCCCAGACTGAAGTGTTTTAGCATTATAGATCAGGAGTTTAGGAGCTGCTCCAGGTTTCTGTTGATACCAGGCTAATCCAGGGGTTGACGACCCAGCATCATACACATCACTGCTGGTTTTACAGTTCAGAGTGACTGATCCTCCCTGTTGAACACCTTCCTCTGCAGGAGTCTGAGTCACACTGACCTGTCCATAGGACTCTGTAGAACAAAGAGCATCTTCATTAAAACCTTGTCCAAACACACACACACACAAACAAACAAACAAACAAAAAAGCATCCCAACCTAGAGAGAATTTAGTCATTTTCTCACCTTTAAAGCAGAGGACACACATCCAGAAGAACATGAAGATGGGAGTCATTGTTGTGTTGTGGTGATTTCTCTAGATTAGAATGATGACAGGGTCTCAGTCCCTCTAAAGCATGTTAAACACACACTGATATACTCATCCCCAACTACAGCTGCCATCCAGTCATGCAAATCAAATCAACATCCATATGCAAATATCCCACCAGAACAGCGTGAAAGGACCAAGACGTCATGTAGACTAAGGTGCTGATGGTTCTTAAGCAAACATCAACTGTTGAAAGGTTATGGAATAATGATGAACCTCTCTAGATGCCCAGATGTGTTTGATCCACAACAGTGAGAGCATCATCCTCCACATCTCAGCTGGCTCGGCTTGACAAAGTGTGTGAGGTCCAGATGTTTAGTTGTTTGTGATGTGAGTTCCTTTCTCCCCCTGTGCTCTATGCACTTGATTAACACTGCTGTGAGAGCGAGGGCTCTGGAGTCATTAAGGGACTCTGTGTGCTCTGTGCTGTTTTGGGCACTGGGGTAATGGCTGCCATTTTAGCAGAACTGGAGGACAACACAGGTGCTGACAACCACGTGGAGCAGCTTGATGACTAAAGACCCAGAGGTCCCTCTGCAGGGACGTGACACCTGCTGTACAAACCCTTTACATGAGCCCTTATGACCTAAGAGATTTCAGGACCCTTCACGTGAGCCCTTATGGCCTGAATTCTTTAAGGACCCTTCACATGAGCCATTATGGCCTGAGAGGTTTGGGGTGTTGGTCTACATGAGGATCTGAATGCCCTCCTTTTCCTTTCGTTTCATACAGGCAGAACTGGTGTCACTCCTGTTCAGATCACACTGAAGTCACATTTAGCACTTTAGTCCAATTCATTTCATGCAGACTAAGACACATTCAGATCCTTTGAGAGGTGGACAGGGTGATTGCACTGAAGAACCACAGTGGGGAGCTACTTTGTGTCTAATATTCATCACTGTCATCAGTCCCTTGAGTGTGAAAACAGTCTGTTCCTCTCAGGAGAAAAACGTCATTTACATAAACGTCTCAGTTCAGTTTGCATGAGTGGCCCAGTGCTGGTTTTATTCAGAGCCCTGTGAGTTCCCCACTTCATGATTAAGAGCTGATTCTCACAGTGGAGAACTCAACAATGACTTTCATCTACATGCTCCTCTGGACACTTGGCCTCTGCTCTCAAAGTGAGATTTTTAAAAGATTTTCATAACATTTAATATTAATACACTGGTGTCATATGTGTTTGTGGGGGGTTGATGTCTCAATATGGAATATCAAATATTTCTCTGAATTCTGCCTTTCTTCTCCACAGAGTCCTATGGACAGGTCAGTGTGACTCAGACTCCTGCAGTGGAAGCTGTTCAACAGGGAGGATCAGTCACTCTGAGCTGTAAAACCAGCAGTGATGTGTATAACGCAGGGACATCATATCCTCGATTAGCCTGGTACCAACAGAAACCTGGAGCAGCTCCTAAACTCCTGATCTATAATGCTAAAACACTTCAGTCTGGGACTCCATCCAGATTCAGTGGCAGTGGAACTCACAGAGACTTGACTCTGACCATCAGTAATGTCCAGGCTGAGGATGCAGGAGTTTACTACTGTCAGAGTTACCATAACGGTGGTGTGTTCACACAGTGCTAAAGCGTCGTACAAAAACCTCCTCCCTCAGTCAGGCTCCACATGACTGCACTGCTGCTGTGTGTGTGTGTGTGTGTGTGTCTGAGTGTGTGTGCGTGTGTGTGTGTGTGTGTCCGACCTGCAGTCATTGTTATGTATGTGTGTGTCTGTGTGTATTTTTGTGTGTGTATGTCTGTATATATGTGTGTGTGTGTATGTGTGTGTTTGTGTGTGTGCAGTGGTAGCGTAGTGGTTAAGGAACCTGGCTAGCGTGCAAGTAGCCTGAAAAGATGTGGGTTCGAATCCCAGCTACCACCGTTGTGCCCTTGAGCAAGGCACTTAACCCTAAGTTGCTCTAGGGGAGACTGGCCCTGAACAATTGATAGTTGACAAAGTTGTAAGTCGCTTTGGATAAACGCGTCTGCTAAATGCATAAATGTAAATGTCCGACCTGCACTCATTGTGTGTGTGTGCCACCTTCAGTTGTTGCCCAATCCCACCCCATCCCTCTCCCACTGACTTCCTGTTTCTCTTTACCATCCAATCACAAAAGGCCAAAAGCCATAAGAGAGCAGGAAAGATGTGGGATTACTAAGCCAGTGTGTGAATGGGCTTGTTTGAAATGACTGGCTGGCTGGCTGGCTTAAGGCAATGCATTCTGTGCTTGAAATAGTGATGTTAGAGGCCTATGATATGCGACTAAAACCTTGCGGGATCAAAATACTTAAGCCAGATCAGACGCGGCTGATCTACTTTCTGGGCTGAACTAAACGAGAGGTCGGCCAATGGGCATTCCGCTGCGACGAGGACCAGATCGTCATCCGTCGGCTGTTCTTGTCGTTGTTGTTAGACGTCATGTCAGCCAGCCGGGAAGGCAGCCAACCATTTCAAACAAGCCCAATAGCAGCCTCTCATTGCAGAGTCAGTCATACACATGAAGCTCTTCACAACAAACACACACACACACACACACACACACACACACACATACACACACACACACACACACACACACACACACACAGTGTATGAAAATATGTAAATGTGTAAATAAAGAAACACTTTAAACCTGCAGCTGCACGTGTCTGTCCTGTGACACTCTCAGACTATATAGGCCTGTGTCCCACCACTGCTTTTGAGGTCTAGTGTTCTTCCTCTTAATCTCACACACTAATACAGTCATTTCCCAAATATAAGATGCACCATGTATAAACCTCAGGTTAGTGTTTTAGGCAAACTAAGAAAACAAAACCCTGTGCTGACCTCAGTTTACTAAACATTACCTACTGAATCACAATCAGATCAGATCAAGTAGAATGATGAAAAGAACTTCAGTCCTGTATGTAGCCCTCGCCCATGCATTAACCTCATAGATGAAGAAGTTTTACAAAATGTATTAACCTCGGCAATCAGGGAATTACGGGAGTCTGTTTCCCACCACTGCCTTTGTGTTGTAGTGCTCTCTATCTCTTAATCTCACACACTGCAGTGCTCTTACTCTTAATCTCACATACTGTAGTGTTCTTTTTCTCTTAATCTCACACACTGTAGTGCTCTCTATCTCTTAATCTCACACACTGTAGTGTTCTCTAACTCTTAATCTCACACACTGTAGTGTTCTTTTTCTCTTAATCTCACACACTGTAGTGCTCTCTATCTCTTAATCTCACACACTGTAGTGTTCTCTAACTCTTAATCTCACACACTGTAGTGCTCTCTATCTCTTAATCCCACACACTGTAGTGCTCTCTTTCTCTTAATCCCACACACTGTAGTGCTCACTTACTCTTAATCTCACACAATGTTGTACTCACTTACTCTTAATCTCACACAATGTTGTACTCACTTACTCTTAATCTCACAATGTTGTACTCACTTACTCTTAATCTCACACACTACAGTGTACAGAAATGTTCAACCTGTATAGTAATCACATCAAAATTTTTGTGTGATCTAGTGTTTCATGTTAGTACTGCATCACATACCAGACTAAGTGTGTGAAAGTGTGTATGTCCTGAGTGATGTGTAACATTTGCCTACAGATGCTGTTGGTTTGCATGAGTGCTGGACGCCTCAGTGCCCTAGGAGTGTTTATACTGCAGCCTCAGTAGTGCACATGTGTGAGTTCAGCCTGTCACATCTGAATGGACAACAAGATGCCTTTAGCTCTCATCCTCATCTGGACACTCACTCTTTACTACCAAGGTAGGGCTGATGGACAGACTACAGCAGGCCAGGATCAGCACATTAGGAAGACTGTTTGAAAGAGACATCAGGGCAAAGAGAGGGGGGATTGATGGAGGATTACTGTTGCTTTAATGTTGATGTTGTTTATTGGTGGTCCATAATGTGAAGGACAGATCAGTGTGACTCAGACTCCCAAAGTCAAAGCTGTTCCTCCAGGACAAACTGTATCCATCAGCTGTAAAACCAGCAGTGATGTCGATGCTGACTGTTACGATGATCAATTAGATGCTCAGCAATGCCTCAGCTGGTACAAGCAGCAGTCTGGAGAAGCTCCTAAACTCCTGATTTATTCAACTCATCAACGCCACACTGGGACTCCAGACAGATTCCATGGCAGTGGATCTGGAAGTGACTTCACTCTGACAGTAATGTCCAGGCTGAGGATGCAGGAGTTTACTACTGCAAGAGTATTCACACTATCAGTGATGACTTGGTGTTCACACAGTGCTAAAGCGCCGTACAAAAACCTCCACCCTCAGTCAGGCTCCACATGACTGCACTGCTGTTGCTGGAGCTCACTGCAGGTAGAGAACAGAGAACAGAGAGGGTGTGTGTGTGTGTGTGTGTGTTTGTGATAGGGATTGTAGGGTTGCTTGACTTCAGAACACTCCTAGTCAAACTTATCAGCCAGAATAAGATGAAAGCTGAAGTGAGATTGGACTTTATAAACCTGAGCGCCTGGAATAATCTCCTTTCTGCTGGGATTTTGTTTCTACTTCTTAGTCACACTGGAGTGTACTGTAACAATTTGATCCCAAATGTAGTTCTCATTAATTTACAGGAGGACCTCAATACTTCTTCCCTCAGTGGCCCTACTGGGCAGCAAGCAGCAGGAGACTCCTGTTATGGGAGCTGCTGATTGGCTCTGAGTCTTCATATGTGTCTCTAATCATGACTGATTCAATGATCAAACCCATAGGATCAGTGCATTTGGGCATCAGCTGCCACACCTTAACACCTCCCCCCTGTGTACCTGTTACAGTGAGGCAGTGATTAGAGATGATCAGTGCATTTGGGCATCAGCTGCCACACCTTAGAGAGGCTGCTACAGGCCTCCCCTCAGCAGGTCCTCCCCCCTGAGTACCTGTTACACTCATGCAGTGATTAGTGATGCCTGACTGGGAAAAGGTTGGGCAGATCTGGCAACCCTCTCAGATTGGACAGAAGGACTGTATTTGCATCACCAGCACTATTTCATATGAAACAGGATTATATCTCAGCCAGCAGCATCTCAAGCAGGGGTGTCAATCATAAGGCCTGGGGGTGGATCAGGCCCTTCACATCATTGCATGCAGCCCAATTCAAAAAGCTTGACAAGAATTGGAGCTACATGGCCTCCTTTAAAACAGTTTTAACGATGCACAAAATAGTTCTTGTGTTTCCACATCACAACACTGGCAGCTCCACATGCACAGCATGTCTCTATTGGACTCAACTATGAGGTGCATCATGGAACTGCCTACTGACAGGACAGGAAGACGACATCATGAGGTGAGGAAGTCAGAACACAGGACACACACACATTAGGACTGTGTTGGTGATGGTCAGAAACACGAGGAAATGTGCATTTCTTTCACCAGTTTGTGGTCACGCATGTAGACAAGATATGGCGGCCCTCTGAGGAAAAGCATGATGCTCATGTGGCCCGTGGTAAAAATGAGTTAGACACCTCTGATCTGAAGGCTGGCCAGAGTGGTCAACAAAACAGTGATGTAGCATCTAACACACACACAGGGATCTGAATAATGTGTAACAGATGCAGTACTGATGTAAAACAATAATCTGAAGCAGTACCTCCCTCTGTAGCACCTGCAGTGAGCTCCAGCAGCAGCAGTGCAGTCATGTGGAGCCTGACTGAGGGAGGAGGTTTTTGTACAGCGCTTTAGCACTGTGTGAACACATGTTTACTATTGGGATAGTGGAAACTCTGACAGTAGTAAACTCCTGCATCCTCAGCCTGGACATTACTGATGGTCAGAGTGAAGTCACTGTGAGTTCCACTGCCACTGAATCTGGATGGAGTCCCAGACTGAAGTGTTAAATAGATCAGGAGTTTAGGAGCTGCTCCAGGTTTCTGTTGGTACCAGGCTAATTGAGGATATGATCCCCCTGCACCATACACATCACTGCTGGTTTTACAGCTCAGAGTGACTGATCCTCCCTGTTGAACAGCTTCCTCTGCAGGAGTCTGAGTCACACTGACCTGTCCATAGGACTCTGTAGAACAAAGAGCATCTTCATTAAAACCTTGCTCAAACACACATGCACACACACACACACACACAAAAACAAGCATAAGCATCCCAACCTAGAGAGAATTTAGTCATTTTCTCACCTTTAAAGCAGAGGACACACATCCAGAAGAACATGAAGATGGGAGTCATTGTTGTGTTGTGGTGATTTCTCTAGATTAGAATGATGACAGGGTCTCAGTCCCTCTAAAGCATGTTGAACACACACTGATATACTCATCCCCAACTACAGCTGCCATCCAGTCATGCAAATCAAATCAACATCCATATGCAAATATCCCTCCAGAACAGCATGTAGACTAAAGTGCTGATGGCTCTTAAAGGAACACACCAGTGTTTTGGCAAATTAACTCAGTTGCCATCTTCCCTAATGTTAGACAATTATTACCTTCCTTCTTTCATTCATTCACCATTCAAGTCCCATTTGAGATCCATTCATATAACTCCCAAATGTGACCACAGAAGTCCGATATTTTTCCTATTTAAAAGTTGACACTTCTGTAGATAAAACATGTACTATGAGAAATAGAAAATTAGTCATACAGATTGATCCCAAGGATTCAATGGAATTAGCTATGCTAAGCTAAAGCAGTAGAGTCAGAGTGAGACAAGGTCTGCATGGACACAAGAAAGGTCAACTCAGTTGTCAAACTCCAGGTGAGATGGCAAATCCTCTGATTTCCCAAAATATAGTTGTGTTCCTTTAAGCAAACATCAAGTGCTGAGAGGTTATGGAATAATGACAAAGAAGAACCTCTCTAGATGCCCAGATGTGTTTGATCCACAACAGTGAGAATAGTGATGAACCTCTCTAGACGTCCAGATGTGTTTGATCCACAACAGTGAGAGCATCATCCTCCACATCTCAGCTGGCTCGGCTTGACAAAGTGTGTGTGGTCCAGATGTTTAGTTGTTTGTGATGTGAGTTCCTTTCTCCCCCTGTGCTCTATGCACTTGATTAACACTGCTGTGAGTTCGAGGGCTCTGGAGTCATTAAGGGACTCTGTGTGCTCTGTGCTGTTTTGGGCACTGGGGTAATGGCTGCCATTTTAGCAGAACTGGAGGACAACACAGGTGCTGACAACCATGTGGAGCAGCTTGATGACTAAAGACCCAGAGGTCCCTCTGCAGGGACGTGACACCTGCTGTAAGAACCCTTTACATGAGCCCTTATGACCTAAGAGATTTCAGGACCCTTTACATAAGCCCTTATGGCCTGAGAGCTTTAAGGACCCTTCACATGAGCCCTTATGGCCTGAGAGGTTTGGGGTGTTGATCTACCTGAGGATCTGAATGCCCTCCTTTTCCTTTCGTTTCATACAGGCAGAACTGGTTTCACTCCCGTTCAGATCACACTGAAGTCACAATTAGCACTTTAGTCCAATTCATTTCATGCAGACTAAGACACATTCAGATCCTTTGAGAGGTGGACAGGGTGATTGCACTGAAGAACCACAGTGGGGAGCTACTTTGTGTCTAATATTCATAACTGTCATCAGTCCCTTGAGTGTGAAAACAGTCTGTTCCTCTCAGGAGAAAAACGTCATTTACATAAACGTCTCAGTTCAGTTTGCATGAGTGGCCCAGTGCTGGTTTTATTTAGAGCCCTGTGAGTTCCCCACTTCATGATTAAGAGCTGATTCTCACAGTGGAGAACTCAACAATGACTTTCATCTACATGCTCCTCTGGACACTTGGCCTCTGCTCTCAAAGTGAGATTTTTAAAAGATTTTCATAACATTTAATATTAATACACTGGTGTCATATGTGTTTGTGGGGGGTTGATGTCTCAGTATGGAATATCAAATATTTCTCTGAATTCTGCCTGTCTTCTCCACAGAGTCCTATGGACAGGTCAGTGTGACTCAGACTCCTGCAGTGGAAGCTGTTCAACAGGGAGGATCAGTCACTCTGAACTGTAAAACCAGCAGTGATGTGTATAACGCAGGGACATCATATCCTTCTTTAGCCTGGTACCAACAGAAACCTGGAGTAGCTCCTAAACTCCTAATCTATTATGCTAAAACACTTCAGTCTGGGACTCCATCCAGATTCAGTGGCAGTGGAACTCACAGTGACTTCACTCTGACCATCAGTAATGTCCAGGCTGAGGATGCAGGAGTTTACTACTGTCAGAGTTTCCACTTTCCCAATAGTAAATATGTGTTCACACAGTGCTAAAGCGCCGTACAAAAACCTCCTCCCTCAGTCAGGCTCCACATGACTGCACTGCTGCTGCTGGAGCTCACTGCCAATGTGATAGTGTGCGTGTGTGTGTGTGTGTGTGTGCGTGTGTGTGTGTGTGTGTGTGTCTGACCACCACCAGAATATACACATCCCCACACTCACCCATATTCTTAGTGTCCTATTCAAGGAGAACAGTAGCTGTTTCCCCTCAGACATTATAAGGCAGTATTCTCAGTCAGAGTTTCTGGATGATTTTCAATCTCAAA
This sequence comes from Tenualosa ilisha, assembly GCA_015244755.2. Lineage (NCBI taxonomy): Eukaryota > Metazoa > Chordata > Actinopteri > Clupeiformes > Clupeidae > Tenualosa > Tenualosa ilisha. Next base: position 73,066 of record PYXC01001673.1, read on the forward strand.
ACTGAGACTGTAGGGTTCCTTTGTGGAGAGAACAGATGATCTTCTGTCAGGCTGCAGTTTTACCCACAGAAATGACCAGTCTGCCTCGTGCTGCCGTCCCTGTCCTTTCAGTGATCACCAGCTCTGACTCAGACACCTGTGTGTGTGTGTGTGTGTGTGTGTGTGTGTGTGTGTGTGTGTGAGAGAGAGAGAGAGAGAGAGAGAGAGAGAGAAAGAGATAGCAGCAAGTGAATAAGCATTCTACTGAAGAGTCAATCACACACTTAACCATTAATCACAACATAAACCATTAACACACACTCCATAGAGACAAGTGGGCAGGAGTGATGGGTGATTACTGTTTTGTACATCATTAATATTGACAATAACAATAATCACATTTCTGAAGGGCTTTCTGTTTTGTACATAATTAATATTGACAATAACAATAATCACATTTCTGAAGGGCTTTCTGTTTTGTACATCATTAATATTGATAATAACAATAATTACATTTCTGAAGGCTTTCTGTTTCACGCTTTGTAGTCACACTGTAGTTCAGTTGACCAAAGTGCTGTAAAACAAAACAAAAATGCAAAACCAAACCAAACACACAGCAACCTTTCTAATTGTTGTGTGTGCAAAGATCAGACAAAGGGGGGAGTCTGTTTCTAATACACCCCTGGATCAGACTGCTGATCTAATCCTACAGCCAGTGACTAGAGTTCCTGAATATCTCATCTGCTAGGAGGACCTCATGTCCACATGTCCACCACTGACTGTAGATTATTGGCCTGTAGACTTTAATATTCATTTTTAGGAGGCAGAGCCATAATTTCCTGATTTTTAGCCAAGGTTGACACACTGATTTTGCAAAATGTCCTCATCTGTGAGGTGAATACATGGGTGGGGGCACTATATTGCCTGTGCAAACTCATTAATGGTGTTGGCCTTTTAAGCTGACACTGAACCTGTTTAGTCACCATATAAACAATTTAGTGTGATCTAGTCATCTAATGTGCTGCATCCCATACCAGACTAAGTGTGTGAAAGTGTGTATGTCCTTAGTGATGTGTAACATTTGCCTACAGATGCTGTTGGTTTGCATGAGTGCTGGACGCCTCAGTGCCCTAGGAGTGTTTATACTGCAGCCTCAGTAGTGCACATGTGTGAGTTCAGCCTGTCACATCTGAATGGACAACAAGATGCCTTTAGCTCTCATCCTCATCTGGACACTCACTCTTTACTGCCAAGGTAGGGCTGATGGACAGACTACAGCAGGCCAGGATCAGCACATTAGGAAGACTGTTTGAAAGACACGTGAGGACAAAGAGAGGGGGGATTGATGGAGGATTACTGTTGCTTTAATGTTGATGTTGTTTATTTGTGTTCCAGAATGTGAAGGACAGATCAGTGTGACTCAGACTCCAACAGTCAAAGCTGTTCCTCCAGGACAAACTGTATCCATCAGCTGTAAAACCAGCAGTGATGTCGATGCTGACTGTGACGATGATGAAGGAGATGCCCAGCACTGCCTCAGCTGGTACAAGCAGCAGTCTGGAGAAGCTCCCAAACTCCTGATTTATTCAACTCATCAACGCCACACTGGGACTCCAGACAGATTCCGTGGCAGTGGATCTGGCAGTGACTTCACTCTGACCATCAGTAATGTCCAGGCTGAGGATGCAGGAGTTTACTACTGCAAGAGTATTCACACTATCAGTGATGAATTGGTGTTCACACTGTGCTAAAGCGCCGTACAAAAACCTCCACCCTCAGTCAGGCTCCACATGACTGCACTGCTGTTGCTGGAGCTCACTGCAGGTAGAGAACAGAGAACAGAGAGGGTGTGTGTGTGTGTGTGTGTGTGTGTGTGTGATAGGGATTGTGAGGGTTGCTTGACGTGAGAACACTCCCAGTCATACTTACCAGCCAGAATAAGATGAAAGCTGAAGTGAGATTGGACTTTATAAAGCTGAGCGCCTGAAATAATCTCCTTTCTGCTGGGGTTTTGTTTCTACGTCTCAGTCACACTGTGGTGGACTGTAACACTTTGATCCCAAATGTAGTTCTCTGATTTACAGGAGGACCTCAATACTTCAAAGTGAAAATGTCATGCTACTAGTTTACCTTAAGACTACAGACATGTACAACATGTGACAGTAGTAAACTCCTGCATCCTCAGCCTGGACATCACTGATGGTCAGACTGAAGTCACTCCCATAATTAGATCCTCCACCTACAAATCCACTTGGAGTTGAACCAAAGCGTGAGCTGATGTCATATATTAAAAGTTTAGGAGCTTCTCCAGTCTTCTGGAAATACTAGGAGACACAGTTGCTACAGCCTGAGATGAGGCTGCTGGTTCTGCACTTGAGTTTGATGGTTTGTCCCACAGCAACAGCTTTCACTGCTGGAGTCTGAGTCACACTGATCTGGCCCCTGCACTCTGAAATGTTTCAAATATTTAATTAATCAATGAACATATTTTTGATATATTAAAATAACATTTCAGGAAGCACAAAGCATTAGTTTGTTTTTTACCTGTAATCAAGAACAGGAGTGCCCAGAGTTTAATGAGAAAATTCATTCTTGTCAGTGTTGTGTTGAGTGTTGTGGTCTAAAATAACAGTGTTCCAGTCCTCCTCTCTCTGAGATATAAAGCTCTCAAGAGCAACATGTTCCGTGTGGTTAGACTAGTGTCGGACCAGCTGACAGCAAGACTGGTCACATGACAAACATACCTGGATGAGACTGGTGAAAACTACAGCCGGTTTACTGTGAGCATTTGATTCTACTGTCAGAAATTCAAACATGTCCTCCGTTAGAGACTACAGACAGACTTATTTCCCTAAGTTACAGGAAAATGTCTTTGTTTTGGCACTGTCTTTCTTATAAGGTTGGATCGTGTTTGTGCAACCTTATAAATACTGGTCTGCTTTCAGATTCACAAGAAAACTACAAGCAGTTTTTCTCTGAGCATCTGATTCTTCTGTCAGAAATGACCACATTCAAACATGACCAATGACCACATTCATTTACATTTATGCATTTAGCAGACGCTTTTATCCAAAGCGACTTACAACTCATCAACTATCAATTTTTCAGGGCCAGTCTCCCCTAGAGCAACTTAGGGTTAAGTGCCTTGCTCATAGGCACAACGGTGGCAGCCGGGATTCGAACCCACATCTTTTCAGGCTACTTTCACGCTAGCCAGGTTCCTTAACCACTGTGCTACCACCACCCCACATTCAAACATGTCCACTCCCACTGGAGACCACAGACAGCATTACTCCACTTAACTCTGATATTCCTTTACGCTACAATAAAATGTTGTCTTTTTTAGCAGTAGATTTTCTATGAGGCTGTAGATTGTTTGCGCAATTGAATACTGGTCTGCATTTATATTCAAAAGATGTAATAATATTGTTTTTATTTTCTAGAATTACACTTCATTATTTAGAGAGAAAGTCATTTTAATCCTCATATTCTGTATTTCAGATGTGCTAAAAGTCATGTTGCCCTCACTGTAACAGTACGGTGCACCAGTCGCAGTCGCAGTCACTGAGCTGTGAAGAGGTTTTTGTACAGCGTCTCTATGAGTCTGTATCACTGTGGTGGACTTTTGGTGGAGGCACAAGACTTGATGTTGGAAGTAAGTGCTGCTTTCATCTTTCAATGTAAAATACAGATCTATACTATAAACTAGAATCAAATCAAATCTAGGTGTCCATCTTAGATTTAAAATAGGTAAAAGAATGCCATTATTCTAATTGAGCTGCTTTATGTGACCTGATGTGTAGATTAGTCATGAACTTGCCTCTGAGTTTGGCAAATCATCTGAAATAGTGAGTTCATTTCTGTAAATCTTAGCCCTTGGTGAAGTGATTGGTGGCAAATCTTTGCTGAATGATATTTTATCCCCTGGGCTTTGAGAAATGAAAGGTTTGTTGCTTGTGTTGCTTGTGGAGGGTTTTTGTACGGCCACTGATAGTGTTTGTATCACTGTGGTACACGTTTGGAGGCGGCACTAAACTTGACATTGGAAGTAAGTAAACAGTCCTATATTTGGATTATTCTATCAATATGTGCTCTCTATATAGTCCTATGGGTTTACTCAGAGGAACAGTTTGCTGTATTTTAAAGATCTGAAATGAACATTAAATTGCATTTTTTCTGAAACTAAAGGAAGCTCAGTTGATGTATAAAAATAGGGTGGGGTAAATGAACAGAGGGTAACACTTTAGATTAGGGTGAATTATGTTATTATAATTATGAATATATTTACATTATATTAATATTATATTTATGTTATAATTATGAATTATCTGAAATATGCTTTGCTCAGTAAGGGGCTTATAAGGTGGTCGTACAAGAGGAGCAGTAATTCTCAATCAAAAAGACGTAATTAGGACTTATTGGGACACTATTAGGCACTTGTAGTTTTGGGTTTGGTTCATAATTCATACACAACAACTAACTCACTACAAATAAGCAGTAATTAGGAGTTTATGTTGGAGAAATTCTTTGTTAATGGTTTACTGTTGGTAGAATAAGCTCATGCAGAATGAGGTGTAAGATGACTTGTAATGACTGACAGATGGCTAGTATGTTACTAATTTGCTTGTTAATAAACTGCTCTGTCTTTCTGAAACAGAATTTGTATTTTAGCCCTAAATGTGTTTTGCAGCTGTAATGGTGTTTTTCTAACATCCCCACTGAAAATCAGATTGTTTTTGCACATTAGAATTTTGACATTGAGACACAATATTTTCACTGTTTGTGTTTGCTGTCTTAGTCGTGTCTTGTGAACCAGTGCACTCATGTCACAAGTAGCCTATTTAATCAGTCTGCACCTCCTTGGGTTTTCAGCCATAGTGGCTACAAACGCTGAAAAAAAACATGTTGACCGTTTTACACTCCAAGTGTAGTACATACAGTGGCATCAGTAGCACCATGTGCTGTCATGTTGAAACTGTGATATTCTGTGTAAAACAGTATTGATGACTTTTTGACACACAACCTCTTTATTTATTTCTCTTTCTTAACTTCTCAGGTGCCACGAGTCCCAAGCTGACAGTCCTGCCCCCCCTGCACCCCAGCGGGTCTTCAGCCACGGTGATGTGCCTGGCTAACGGAGGCTTCCCGTCCAACTGGGCGCTGAGCTGGAAGGTAGCGGGGAGCAGCAGGAGCGGGGAGACCACCAGTGTCTTTGGCCCACAGAAGGACGGCCTGTACAGCTGGAGCAGCACCCTGACCCTCCCTCTCCAGGAGTGGAACCAGGGGCTCCCAGTGAGCTGCGAGGCAAAGCAGGGCTCCCAGACCATCACTGAGATCCTGAACAAATCCGACTGCTCCTAGAGTCTCCTCTCTAATGTCTGTCATTAGCTGATTTCCAGTGGGTCTGATAGGGACTTTTCATCTGTAATAGGAACTGTTCTCTCTTATCTCTCACTCACTCACTCTCTCACACACACACTCATTCACACACACACACTCAGTCAATCACACACTCACTCTGCCTTTCCCTCCCGCTCCAGTTCATGTTTGTTGCTTTTTGATCTTTCGTGTGTTTATAAATAAAATAATTTTGTGAAGTTTATGTGAGGCTATTTTGCATTTTTATTATTTTAGATATAAATGAATTAGAGAAACTGGGTTGAAGAACTCACTGAGAAAGCTGAGGATCTGCTAGTATGACAAAATCAAAGTGTGATGAGCTATCAAAATAAAAGTCTGTGTCAGATGAAAAAGACCATTCATGAGAAGATTACATTAAATCACCAAAGTGATGGATTCTGCACCATGAGAACAATGATGATGAAATCAGTGTGACGCTCTATAATCACCCTCACATATAATCAACCAAGGTGACCAATTCTGCACCATGACAATAATAATTACAAGTCAGAAATGCTGATTCAAATCATCTTTCCACACTGATAAACTCTGTAGTCACTCTTGGAGAGACTGTGTGTAATCTGGCCTCATGTAAACCCCTTGAGAAACCCCTGAACATCTGGCGATAGTGCTGCTCTATTCTGGGACTAGCAGACCCACTCAGGCCTGGCAATGCAAATCCAAGTTTCCCCCACAGACTGATCTGTTTCCTGGGTTCCACCTACAGGCACTAACTGCTCTCAGACAGCTGTGCTCACTGTTGGGCTTTCACTGGGACACTGGGCCACATTCTGCCATGGGTTCACTGACTGCTGGAAAGTTTAATTAGTTTCATTAGTTTGAGGTTTAATGCTATTCATTCCTTTTCACTGCTGCTGTTACTGTTCTCTCACTCTCATTTACGCCTGGGTGGAATCAGACTCACACCCACACACACACACATACACACACACACACACACACACACACACACACACATATATACACACACATACACACACACACACACACACACACACACACACACACACACACACACACACACACACACATATATACACACACATACACACACAAACACACAGACACACACACATATACACACACACACACACACACACACACATACACACACATACACACACACATATACACACACATACACACACATACACAGTAATCAGGAGTGTGTGAAACACTGGGTTGTTAGTTTATTCAGTCAAATTAATGGTGCTGATCTGTTGTGTTCTGGCCCTGGGGAGATGTCACTTAGGAGACCAGCTTGGAGTGTGTGTTTCTTCAGCAGTGTCTAAGAGGGAGAGAGAGACACTATTACAGCCTACATACACACATACAAACACACACACACGCACACTTACACACACGCACACTCACACACACAGATAGGAAGGTTGCAGGAAATTATGTCAACTTACTTCATGTGTGACATCTCTGGTTGTGTGTTTGTCCTGCTGAGAGGGAGAGCCATACTGGTTGACCTTTGACCCCGCCCCTCCCTAAACAAGCAGGGAGGGTCTGCAGGCTCACTACAGGAA
>PYXC01001673.1:85000-135000 GCA_015244755.2 Tenualosa ilisha
GAGACACATGAGCTTTAGCCTAAACCTTGGTTAATATTAGTGTGTAAATACATGACGTGGGTGATGTGGGTGACTTACCCTCTGCACGCCAGCTGCTGAGCAGAAAGAGATTTTCGTGGCCTCCTCACTGGGGCAACAGGCTGCCGCCCCACCACGGCCCCAGGGGCGATAGGGAGAGCCACAGGGGGAGTTCTGGGCCTCCTTTTAGCGCCCCCTGGTGTAGACTGACTCCGCCGGCCCTTGACTGCTGGACACCTGTGCAGAGGCAGGAGGTGTGTTAGTCACACAAAACAATTGGCTGGGGTTATGCAAATCACTTTTATCATCTGTATATTATTTCATCTGGAAATATATGAAAATAATGTATGCTTTCAAGAGAATTTTTCCATTCGGGTACATTTACAACAGTATTGGATGCCCCATGTGGGTCATTATGGCTGGATGTGAACTAACAGAGTTGGAGCTGGAGTTGGGCTCTCTAGCTCTGTGGAGGCTGGGGAAGCTGGGGAGGTCTCTGTGGAGACAGGGACTGGGTGGAGGTCTCCATATCTGGGGCGACCAGAGGCTTGTCAGGGGTCTCCTCCTCTTTACTGCTCTCTACTGGACTGGAGGTCTAGAGTCACGTGGGGAAAAGAATTGAAATGTAATGTCAATTTAGTTCTCTGACAGTAGGTACATGTGTTACACTAAATAAAGGAGCTGGACTTTGACTAGTCATGGCTAGTCACATGACTGTGAAGTGAAGATTGCTCATACTGCTGGGTAATCACTGAGAGGGATACGGTTTAGGTCAAGTCTTGCAGATTCTCGCTTATACACAGTTACAGAACTGAATGAAAAACTACAGCAGAGGGGATTTGGGGGATTTCCAATATAAGTTTTAAAAATATTTTTAGATTGTGTATAGATATATATATATTAGTAAGTCTTTGCCATTGTTACAAGACAATCCAGATAAAAAGATTTCGCTATCATTTCCTGCCGTATTTGTATCCCTTTTAATGATAACCCTGCTGCTACTGAGGTAACAGACAGGAAGTGCATCTGTGTTACCTGAGGAACATCTTTGGCCACAGGCTCCTGATGGTTATGATCCCTGAGGAACACATGAGGACTTTAGTTAACATCCTTTCTCTCTCTCCAACACATACACACACAAATACAAATACACACAGTCCTAATTCGCAGGACCACATTATGTCACCCTGGTGAATGCTTACATCACAGGAGTAATGGCGTTCCCAACATTTGGCTTTCTGAAAAGCCTCCTCATCCATCGACGTGGCTTCCTGTATGAGAGAATTTTATTAATTAACTATATTTACTATTCTTATTTAGTGTCATTAATAATTATATGGCGTCATCACTCAATTCACACCAAATACACAGTTTACCTCTCTGGGGCAGTTGAAATAGGCTCTGCCTGGCCTTTCCTTTTCTTGGCCTTCTTAAGAGGAAAGCAGCAAAGCATCTTATCAAACTGGTCACCACATACAAACTCGAATCCAAATATGAATGGATATCAAATTGGTCTCCTTTTATACTCACTCCTGACAGGTATGTGACGCAATAGTCAGTGACGTAATACTAAAAGGTTACATTCTGGTGCAGTAGAGGAGCAACAGAGCGTTCTAGAATCTTTGATTCAGACGGTTTTTTATCGTCACACAGAACTGCTTGCTGACCTCTGCGGCCTGCATAGGCTGTCTTTGTAAATAAATGAATCAATAAACAAAAACTCTCCTTCTTTCTTTATCAATTTATTCAATAATCAGTTACTACTTCCGCATTAATATAATTACTCAACATTATCGTCTTATCACGAGTCACTTGTACAGTTTTTTGATATAGCCAAACAAACCAGTTCAGTGTCACATATCGTGTTTTGACTGTAACATCTCGGAGAGGAAACGTTTCCTCGAGTGAAAAGGGGAACAGGCAACATCTTGTGAGAGTACAGAAGTGGCAATGTTGATTCGCTCAGTCTGATGGAAACGGATTTCTTTGCACACAATGGAAGCTACTTTACTCGCATTACTTTTAGCTGTTAACAGATATGTTTTCTGTAAACAGTCACAATTTGATGGGGATGTTGCAAATTTCGTCGTTGGATTCGATAAACTGTACGTCCTCACAGACACGCAGCTTTATCAGACGAGACTCGACCTCGGTTTAGAGATGCAGAAAGACATCTCAAATGTAACATCTTATAATAAAGTGGTGACTCTAGTACCTTTCATCAGTAACGGCACACTTATAATATGTGGATCGCATGACTGCGGGTACTGCGAAGTTCTGGACATCAACAACATTTCCAAACCAATTCACAGGGAATCCATGGGCATCGGATATCCAAATGTTGCGATTATTACTGGCCATGGAAAAGAGAAATATTTACTGGTGGGAAAGAATGGAAAGTCAAAATGTGACATCGATGAATTGATTACTTTGCGGAACACTGAAGATGAACAAGGAGGAATTTTCTCGAGAAGAGACTTACAACTTGGTTTTCCAAGTATCCAAGGTGTAAGTGACAGAGAGGTTGAGTTTGTGGATAGCTTCCAGCCTACGGCACCCTCAGTGTACTTACTTTTGAATGAAAAGAAGGGTTCCGAGTGGAAAGTCAAGCTCTTGAGCCTTGACAGCAAACAACCCAAAGCGGACATATTCCGAACCCTCCAAGGCGCGGTCCTTCAGTGCTGTGAAAGCGGCGTTTCTTGGGTGCTTCTGTCTTCCGCTGTTATTCCTGGCACATCTCCCATTCTCTGGACAGGTGTCTTTCAGGACATTAGGAACCAGGGAGAGACCGTGGTGGCGATCTTCGACATCAGCCGATGGCGCACAGCCAAAGTTTCAGGTTTCTGTATCAACAGAGGTGACACATGTCCATCAAGCGATGAGGTAAAAGATGAAGAAATAGTTTGTGATGTATCGATACTGTAGTCGAGAACACACTGACTTTCTTTCTGCTTTCTTTCTTTCTTTTTTGGACGCTGTGAAAGACAAATTCCTAGTGTAAATATGCTATTATCCACGCCTTGCTTGTCTCCAGGCTGGTCTAATCCCAGATAACATCCTCAGACCAGATGCTGTGATGTTCAGAAACAGCTCCGTCACATGTGTTGCTGCCCTGAAGAGTAATTCATGGATTGTACTTTTCCTTGGCACTGAAACCGGGCTGCTTCTCAAGGTTGGTAACCTGACTGGGTCACTCTCTGGAAGGTTGGACAGATATATGAGTTGTGTTGGTATTAGATACAACACTTGAGAAATAATGTGTTATAGATTTTTGCTACATTCTACTGAATGATTTCCAGTTTAGCTGAGAAATTTAATTTTGCCAATAGACATGACCTAAATCAATTCCCTAATGCACTTCTACTTGACAGGTTGTTCTAGATGAATCCCTCAAACCAGCCTGCCCCTCTATATTGCACAGGTCAGATGAGGGTCGGCCATTTTTATCCAAGATGCTCTTTGCTCCTGAAAATCACACATACATCTATGTAGCTGTTGGAAATCAGGTGTGTGTGTGTGTGTGTGTGTGTGTGTGTGTGTGTGTATATGTTTGTGTCTGTGTGAGTGTGTGTGTTTGTGTGTGTGTGTGTATGTGTGTGTGCCCGTGTGTATGTGTCTGTGTGAGTGTTTGTGTGTGTGTGTGTGTATGTGTGTGTGCCTGTGTGTATGTGTCTGTGTGAGTGTTTGTGTGTGTGTGTGTCTGTGTGAGTGTCTGTGTGTGTGTGTGTGAGTGAGTGTTTGTGTTTGTGTGTGTGTTTGTGTGAGTGTGAGTGTGTGTGTGTGTGTGTGTGTGTGTGTGTGTGTGTCTGTGTGAGTGTGTGTGTGGTTGTGTGTGTGTGTGTGTGTGTGTGTGTGTGTATGTGTGTGTGGTTGTGTGTGTGTGTGTGTGTCACACTCTTATTTAGGCCTATCATACTACAAGGTTACAATGGGATTCAATATGTTTATGATCTATGTCATGGTGAGAGTGTTTGATTCTTGGTGTTCGTGAAAGTTAAATTATGCTTGTCATGTATGCTTGAGTGTGTGTTTGTGTGTGTGTGTGTGTGTGTGTGTCTGTATGTGTGTGTGTGTAGATGGGAAGGGTCCCTGTGGCTCAGTGTGGTGTATATCAGACTCTGGGGCACTGCTGGTCTGCACTGGACCCTTTCTGTGGCTGGTGTTTGTCTGAGAGCAGGTAAGAAACACACACACACACGCTCACACACACACGCTCACACAGACACACCACACTTCCCAAATACTCTCAGCCTCATCTACTCTCCAGCACATGACGAGCACCTTGTCACCTAATCTCAATCACACACACACACACACACACACACACACACAAAACGCTTTTGCAAATGGAATCCTATTTGCCCAAAGAACTTATTTGGTGGTGTGTGACGGCCAGACTAGCAGGGCAGCAAGTGATGGGACGTTCCTGGGATGATCCTAATGATGGCGGGATATTAGGGAAAAATATAGCACATATATATGGGATTGGCATCAAACACCAATAGTATCTTCTAGCAGCACCAATAAGGCTTTGGAAAATGACAGGAATATTTAGTGTGCCTTTTAGACAGCTAGTCCGCTAGTTTTAGATCAGACTCCATAGTCTCCATAGTGATGCTTTAACACAGCTAGTCCAGTAGTTTTAGATCAGACTCCATAGTCTCCATAGTGCTGCTTTAACACAGCTAGTCCGCTAGTTTTGGATCAGACCCCATAGTCTCCATAGTGCAGCTTTAACTCCATAATGTTGCTTGAAAGTGTTTTTATATTCAGTCTGTGGTTTAGAGTGTTTTTATATTCAGTCTGTGGTTTTGAGTGTTTTTATATTCTGTCTGTGGTTTTCAGTGTTGAGATGTTGAGCACGGTTTGCATTTCTTGCTTTGAAGGTATATTCAGGGTTTCCGCAGGGTCTTAAAGACTCTTAAAAAGTCTAAGATTTAAAAATGAATTTAAGGTCTCAGAAAGTCTTAAATGCAATAAAATATTATGCAGTAAGTCTAAAATGCTTTTAGTTTAGGTCATGAATTGGTCTGAGTTGTTAATTATTTCTACAGATGCACCAGTGTGGTGCATTTTGCATTGAATATGGCACTTGCATGGAGTGTGTTTGAGGGGCAGTGGACATTGTTTTCATGTGAAGTTGGTAGTTGTAGTCGATAGCATGATTTAAAAGTATATCCTATGGATGTAGAATTCATAAATTTCACTTCAAATTCCACAAATCTTTGCAAATCTTTTGCCAGAAAGGGAAAAATCAATCATAATGGTCATAAAAAGGTCTTAAAAAGTCTTAAATTTAAGTTGTTGAAAGCTGCAGAAACCCTGAAAACAGCAGTCACACAGGCAGATTGTGATGTAACAGCCCCGTACTTGTTGATTTGAAGGCTAACTTACAGTAGGATGATATCGGACAGCGCACTGTTAAGATGTTTTTGACATGATGTCAAATAGCATCTTTTCATTCTGTTACTTTTCCTAAGTTTCTACGTTATTTTCTTCTCATTCTGTTACTTATCCTAGGTTATTTTCAACTCATTCTGTGTCTTTTCCTAGGTTCCTAGGTTATTTTCAACTCATTCTGTTACTTTTCCTAGGTTCCCAGGTTATTTCCTAGTTCCTAGGTTATTGCCTAGTTCCTAGGTTCCCTGGTTATTTTTGACTGTTTTCGGCTGTTCTTTGTTTGTCTTTTTACAGCTTCTTGAACTACCACTTTCAGTTCTTTCTGTCCGTGGCAGTAATAACATTGCTGTTAAGCACATTCTCACGCCGCCTGTGTGACATCTTTTCTCTGTTCCTCTCCAGATGCTCATTTCAGCATGACTGTTCCAGCTCTGACTGGGTCTCAGTTCCTGGGACGTCCCTGCAGAGGGACATTATTTCTGTCCACATGATCAGAAGCAGCCCTGGGCAGGTAGTAGGATTTGTTTATTGTCGTTATTTGTGTTGATGTTCATTTTCTAACAGATCCTGATAAGAATCTGTGTTTTTCTCTCCTGCTAGGACATCATAGCAACTGCTGCTCCCAACCTCAACAGAGGCCTGAGTGTCTCATGTGTTATAGAGAAGTGTGACAGTCCTGGTCCCTTCAACTGCTCCTGCACCCTCTCTAGTGAGAGCTTCCCTGCTGAAGGTCTCTGACTGGGCTCAGGTCTGTTTATAACTGATCCATTAAACCACTGAGGAGAACTGGAGTGTGTCTGACCCAGAACTGTCTGTTTGTGTGTGTGTGTGTGTGTGTGTGTGTGTGCGTGTGTGTATGTGTGTGTGTGTATTAAGGACTCAGCCTAAAAGTGAAGATGACAGTCCAAAGAGAGACGTTCACTAAGGAGGTGCATTTGAAAAATTGCTCCAGTATTAGAGGAACACCAACTTCTGCTTTGTAAGAGAACTGTTACTTTTTTTGAAGAAGAAGAAACTCACCACCTTGGTTGAGCATAAAATTAAGTGCATTTTTAAACAGGGCATTCTCACAGTAAACAGAGCTAACTAGTCATCTGTGTGAACTTGCTAAATGCTAAAACTACAGTATGTGAAATATCAAGGGTTAGGGAATCTACCTGTGTAGATTCACATCCATCCAGGTCAACCAAGGGATGGGATCACAGGAAATTTAACTGCTCATTACCATTAGATCAGTAATCATTTTCTGGATCCTGGGATCATTTACATTTACATTTATGCATTTAGCAGACGCTTTTATCCAGAGCGACTTACATTTGTCAACTATCAGTTACATCAGGGCCAGTCTCCCCTAGAGCAACTTAGGGTTAAGTGCCTTGCTAAAGGGCACAATGATGGCAGCCGAGATTCGAACCCACAATTTCCAGACTACAACCATAACAGCCTGGTTCCTTAACCACTATGACACCACCACCCTACAGCATTGTTACCATCAGAGCAGTTAACATTCTCTGGATCCTGTGATCATTCCATCCCATCAGAGCCGTTAACATTCTCTGGATCCTGTGATCATTCCATCCCATCAGAGCAGTTAACATTCTCTGGATCCTGTGATCATTCCATCCCAGAAAGTTTAACTGTTCATTAGCAGATTAGTGTGAGTGACCCGTCACATAATGAGGGTTGTGGTCTATAGCTCACAGTTACATCCACAGTCCAGAGCTAAATCTCCTGGTCTTCCCATCACCAGCACAGAACTGAAGAAGCCTTTTGGATGAAAGATGAAATGTCTTCAAGCTCCAAAAAGAAGTCCAGTTGCATTTAACTGAACACTTTGACTACAGTATGTGAAGTCATTCAGGGATTCAATGATATCATGTACTTTGTGTGTGTGTGTGTGTGTGTGTGTGTGTGTGTATATCTTCCACAGGTGTATGGAGTGCCTCTCCACAGGTTGTGTGTGGTCTCTCTCAGCTGATGCTTGTACCTGGAGAACAGTCTCCACACAGGAGTCTGCCCCCGCACAGGTGACGTGTGCTATCATCATCAACGCATCTCTGCCATTTCATTCAGTTTTATCAGTCTCTTTATTTCTCTGTCTTGCTCCCTCTGTAGGATATGTGTACACATTACACCACAGCACTGAACTACACAGTGAGTTGTGGAAGAATAACCATTTTGTAACGCTCCCCATCTCTTTTATTCTTAAGGTTGGCAGACTTTTACAACCTTGTTTGAACACTATCAGCCTGCAGCTCTCTTTCTCTCTCTCTCTCTTCCTCTCTCTTCTGTTTCTTCTGTTTCACTCTCAATCTCAGAAGCCAGAGATTCTCTCCATTACACCTGATGAAGTTTCCATCCATGGCCGAAATAGTGCTGTCATCAAAGGAAGGAATCTGCAGTCTGTCACAAAGGTCCGTTTTCAAGGAAACCTGGACTGCACCCCTAAAGAGTGAGTACCTCTTCTGAAAACTATTCTACTGATATGAGTGTGAGAAAGAAAACTGCTAATTCACTAATGTGTGTAGCCTAGAAATCTAGATGTACCCTAGTATTAGCAGGTAGTTTTGCTAGCCACGCAACATAAGGCCTCAGTAGATCTCTCTACCAAGGCTCGGTAGGACCAATCACAATGCTCTGTCTTTGTAGAGTCATTGGGCAGGCTTAGCACAATGGCGACAGGGCTGCTGCCCTGGCTATTGCCAAGGAACAGTGGTCCTTTGGACCTTTGGTCCTTTGGCATGGACTTTGGAAGAGTTAGACTTGGGCTTTTCTTTGAAAGTTGAGCAGAAAAAGGCCAGTTATTAGTTCCAAAGAATGCCATATTTGCTGGTTTGCTGATGTTGCTCTGGTTGGTACTATCCTATTGCATGCGAGGCAGTTTGAAGGACAACCGCTGACTCCGCCCCTAAGAGTGTCTGATTTGCTGCTAATTTACTAATGTATGTCTAATTCATCGCTTTGTCACATGACTCTAACCCTAGGTCCCCAGTGCTGTCGCACGCTGAAAACTACACTTCCCATGAGTCTCTGACATTCCAGATACCGAGTGGAACCATGACAGGCAAAGCAAGAGTGTGTGTGCTGACACCTGATGCTGAGTGTCATGGTAATGCCAAACTCACCTACAGCTCCCCACCAACATGCAGTGGTCTACACCCACGGACCACCTGGTCCAGGTGAAGTCTCTCTACTTCTCTGTAGTCCTACTGGGTCATTCCTGATGACCTGAACATGGGTTTTGTAAAGGTTTCAATATTTATGAGCCCCCTGGGAAAACAGCATTGGCAATAAACCCATTTTTTCAATTTTGTGCCTTAGTCCACCAGTCTGTAGACAGCTTTGAACTGGTAAAGCTAACCTAACTCTTTTATAGTCTCTTAAGGTCATGTCCATGGTTTGTTAATTCCAGTAACACTGTCAGAAGTGTCATGAGTGGACTCATTTGTACAATGGCCAGCCTGGTTAGCTCAGTTTAGCAAGCTAAAGTTAGCCACATTTAAACTGGTGATAAATGAAGGTACTGAGTTAGCAAGCTAACAAAGCTAACAGTTATCAACCAAAATTGTCCTCCATATCTTGTGTAGAGGTGTACCAACTTGTCAGTGCACATAGGACAGTTTGAGCAAAATGAATATCTGCAACCGTTGCCCTCAGAAATGAGTAAAGCTCCATCTAAACTGTGTTAGATGTAACTATTAGCAGGGCACCTCTGTTTTCCCCACTGTACCCACAAGGAGCTTTTTTTTGTGGTCATATCAAGGCATTAACTAGACTTGCTGTCTGTATCTATGGAGATGAAACACATGGCTACATTAACAAAACATCACATGGTGTATGTAAACAAATGCCTACAGGTGACTTTTGAATAATCGCCATCACATTTTCAACTGACGATTGTGAGACAACCCATGGTCTCAAAAAACAGATGATCTGAGCTTTTCATGAATTACTCTTGAAACCCAATGCAGCAAGGTGTCAAATCCCATTATTCTTGGAAGTGGCGAAAGTTAAAAATTCAAAGGTCAAAATTGCCCCATTGATGATCAAAATGTCATCTGTAGCAAAATGCCAATACATAGTGTACATTTTCTCAGAGATGGAAAATTGTGCATTTCTGAATTTTGTATATGTGTAAGGGCAATAACTTATCTCTGCCATATTAAATTTGTTTCCTTGTAGCACCTACCCCACATGATCATTTCAGGGCCCAAAGTTAGGGGCCACATTTTATTTTTTCTTTTCTTTTTTTTATTTGCAAACAAGTAACGTAACCAAGACAACGGCAACAAGATAAAGACTAAACATCACAACGTACATGTTGACAGACTGAGACAGACATTTGGGTGGAACATGTTGGTGGGTGGAGGGGGGGGGGGGTGGGGGGGAGGGGGTGTTGGGTGTTGGGTTAGTGCTTGTGTGTGTTTCCGTGCATGTGTGTGTTCCTGGAGGGTTGTCTTAGCTTAAGCTGTATCACATTGAGTTAAATAGTAGTAGTAGTAGTAGTAATATTAATAGCAGTAGTAGTAGTAGTAGTAGTAGTGGTAGTAGTAGTAGTAATACTATTAATAGTAGTAGTAGTAGTAGTAGTAGTAAGTAGTAGTAGTAGTAGTAGTAATACTATTTGTATACTATTTGCATACAACAGCCTGTGCTTGAATCTCAAATAGTTTTGGTGATATTATCAATTCTCCAAAATGCTCATTGGCACTTTTTTGGAATAGGGGGTGGGTGCATTCTAAGGCATAATTTTCATCAAAATATTTGAGATACTGTGGAATAATTTTGCACACCTGCCTTTGAGATGTGTGGGCACATAATATCTGAAGCCAATTCTGAGGGGGTCGGGTGGCAGCCATTGGTCCATTTGACACAGAATGACTCTAGCCTCTAGCCTATGACTCTAAATGTGCTAATACTCACCTTCCTGTCCCTGGGCTCTGATAGCCCTACATCAGGCACAGGGACTGGAGAAATGAATAAATGGATTACTGGCTCAATAAATGTAGCCTAGTGGTTTGCAAGTAATGACTGAAATGCATGGCTGTGAGTGGATTTTTTGTCCTTTTCAAGACATTTTTGTCATTTCATTGTATCGGCTCTGCTCTCTGTTCTTTAGCGGTGGAAGAGAGATCTCGTTGATGGGTTCTAAGCTGGAGTTTGTGGAGGCAGTACAGCACAGTGGGTCTTCTGAAGAACTCCCAGTGGACCACAAGTCTGGGGTAGAGGTGCATTTTATTACATGTATCATGTATCTAACTTTTCTTTGGCTCATTTATTGTCAGCGCAGGTGTCTCCTGTCCTGTAACATTACTAAAACATTTGACAAAACATGTCTTGAATGCCCGTGCCTGCAGCACGGCTAATTAGGGCAGTGCTAGTTGATGTTCTGCATTACAGTAAAAAAGTGCAAGTTCAAAGGAAGTTTGTTTTCTCTGCAGCAAGCCGGCACGCCCAATTGAGTCAGTGTAGATGACCACAGAGGCCACAAGTAGACTATGACTTCATATTGTTGACATATTCAGTGGTAGTTGCATAGAAGGGTGTGTGTTATGTTATTTTACATGAATATATTGATGTTACTCTATCACACACACTCCACTGCTAAGTATAACAGACCGCTGTTCAGGAAAGTGAAACAGAATGTTGCCATCACCAATCAGCTGATCTGTAAGTTAAATGCTCCCCTGACCGATTTCTCCTCAACCGAAAATGGCAATAATCTGATAAAGAACTTCAGTTTAGTCCATTTATATGAGCAATAATCAGGTAACTACAATAACCTGATAATGAAAGTTTTTAGTGTGCATGTAAAGGTGCTGCCAGCCTGTGGGTCAGACACACTCCAGTTATCCACAGTGGTTTACTGGATCAGTAATGACTGCATTGGAGACATGTTGCTCTATCGTTGTCCTTTGTCATGGCCAATTCCTCCAGGCGTTCTCCTACTCCAGTCCTGCTGTGCTGGACTCTGCCTTACCCAGGCAGGTATCTGTGTTACTGGTGGTGGGGAACACGACAGTGACCTGCAGAGACCAGCTCACCTACCAGCCAGATCCACAATTCATCAGCTTCACCACCACACGCCTGGGAAGTACCATACGTGCCGTCATTCAGGTAGACAGAGCCCATTGCCAATCCACAACTATTACACGGTTGTACGTGTGTGTGTGTGTGTGTGTGTGTGTGTGTGTGTGTGTGTGTGTTTGTGTGTGTGTGTGTGTGTGTGTCTGCATGTTTGGCTGGTTGGCTTTAGTTTGTGTGTATGGGGGTGGGGGTGGGGGGGGGTCACAATACACAACACACTCATTGTGTACACATTCAGTTACACAGGAACAATCCACCCCTCTCTCTCTCTCTCTCGCTCTCTCTCTGTCCTGTTCAGAAATCGGCAGACGCTCTGCACTTGAATGGCTCAGAGGTTGCTGTTGAGGTCGTGCAGGGGGAGAGGTCCTACAAGTGTGTTGTGGAGCGGGTTGAGCGCAGTGCTGATGTGGACTCAATCATCTGTGAGGTCAGAGGTCTGGCAGACGTCGCTGTGGGAGTGGATGCACTGAGGGCAAGTGCTCTATTCAACAAACAAAGAGGATACTCACAGAGAGAGAGAGAGAGGAAGCAGGAATTGAAAGATTTTGATTATTAGTGTCACAGCTTTTCTCACAGGGATTCCATTTGAACATTCCAGGATTCTGTTTCGTGTGATGTAAACATAGCGGAAGCAGTTTGGGAACAAAATAGAATGTTTGGGGATTGTTCTAGTTTTTGCCCTGATGAAACAGTCTATTGCAGGGCAAAAACACACATACACACACACACACACACACACAAACACACACACACACACACACACTTTAAATGCTTTGTTCTTTGTTTATCTGTTTTGATCCAACTTGCAAATGATAACACCTCAAACACTGTGTCTTAACATGCATAGAGGACACATCCACAGTGACTGATTCGTCATCAGTAGTTTATGACATTGTTGTCAGTTTAGATGCTTTTTAAAAATCATCTAAGTCATAATTCAGTGGCTCAGGCCGTGGTTATTTTTTACCACAACTAAAACAAACTTAACTGAAACCCACTCTACTGACACACACTGACACCCTCTTTACTGACACACACTGAAACCCACTCTACTGACACACACTGAAACCCACTCTACTGACACACACTGACACCCTCTTTACTGACACACACTGAAACCCACTCTACTGACACACACTGAAACCCACTCTACTGACACACACTGACACCCTCTTTACTGACACACACTGAAACCCACTCTACTGACACACACTGACACCCTCTTTACTGACACACACTGACACCCTCTTTACTGACACACACTGAAACCCACTCTACTGACACACACTGAAACCCACTCTACTGACACACACTGACACCCTCTTTACTGACACACACTGACACCCTCTTTACTGACACACACTGAAACCCACTCTACTGACACACACTGAAACCCTCTTTACTGACGCACACTAAACCCTCTTTACTGACACACACACACTTGTTTCTTTGTCTTTGTTCAGGTCCGTGTTGGAGGTTTCTTGTTCATTTTCCACACATCAGACTCTGACATCATCATCAGAATCGTTCTGATTCTTCTCGCCATCATTCTTTGTGGTCTTGGTAAAAATCTCAATACAGATTTGCTGATTAATTATGATTAAAAAATGACGCAAATTCATTCTTTTTCTAAGTGTTCCACATCAGTGTTTGCAGTCATGTTACAAAGCAGATGAATTACACACATTCACGTGCCGCTTGTTCACTACAGCTACAAGGAACTTATCAAGAAGTGCAGCAGGTTACAGTCATTTCCTGAACATAAGTCATGTATGACCCATAGGACAGGGTTTTATGCGTTTTATCAAAGCCTTGTATTAACTGCACCCCTGTACTAATTGTCAAAAAATCTGTTCAGCAAAATCCATGTATTACTGTAACCTCGTTAATAATCTGTAAATTATCTGTATCTGTATCTGTAATAATCTGTGTGTACTACTTGTGTACTATCCTGCAGTATTAACTACGGTGTGTGTTGACTTGTACATGCTCTTATCTGTCCTCTTCATAGGCATTGTCTACTGCTGTTGCCTGAGAACCAGGAAAAACACTGGAGAGAGTGTGGAGCAAGGTGCCACCCAGGCCCACACAGAAACAACAGGGCTGTAAAGCTGTCAGTCCAAATCCACTGGCGTTTAAAGATCTGTCTGCCCTGGAAGCAGTGGATTAATTGTGATTATGAAGCAGTGGACTAATTGTGATTATGAAGCAGTGGACTAATTGTGATTATGAAGCAGTGGACTAATTGTGATTATGAAGCAGTGGACTAATTGTGATTATGAAGCAGTGGACTAATTGTGATAATGAAGCAGTGGACTAATTGTGATTATGAAGTGTATGCCACAACAGTGGAGCTTGTTACACCTGATGTGACAATAGCGCTTTAAATGTCAGTGCTACTTAAATTTAAGATGAAAAAAATTTTTGTCTACTTAAAATCGAAATAAAAATAGGCCCACCCTGTGCTGTTTGTCTTTATTCAGGTAGGACAGTAGAGAGAGGAAATGGGTGGGGCAGAGACAGGGAAAGACAGGCAAATGACCTTTGGTCAGACTTGACCCCGTGTCATTAGGTTTATGGTGTAGGCACCTTAGCCCACTGTACCATGGTGCACCCATCTTCTGTTATTGTCTGTTTTCACCTCCATTCCTGTTGTGCTTGCAGTGTGGTGTAGGAGCTCCTCTCCAAGCATCTGAATGATAGAATGTGTTAGAGGTGATGGAATCTTTACATTCTTTTTACAATGTCATGTTGAGGACCATGATTGTGGCCTCAGTTTCTGCTGCGGTAGCTCATCTAGCATGCTGTGTATTCAGCATACAGTACCTTAGTGTTCATGGATGGATATTTGAGTTAAAAAGGACTTTAACTAGTCGGGTCATTCTCCTCTGACCTCTTAGCCTGGGAAAACCCATCCTGATCTACGGGTGATTTGATTTCGCTCTGCAGTTAAGTATTTGTACTTCTGTTTTTTTGCCTGAGATAGGGAGACAATCCAAAATTCGCAGGCTTAACACCCAAAACTAAAAAAAAGAAACAACCAACAGAGGCATTTCATCCACATTCGTTGATCCCACCTCACATAAGTAGATGACACCAGGTGTTCAGACCACTTTAGATTCCAACAAAAAACAGTTGGCAACCAGTTGCCATCCAGAAGGGAAGATGTTATTTTGTGAATAGAAAATGCATTGGGTAAACTGGTATAAAAGGTTGCAAACAGAAGAATGTGTATATGTATACCACAAAGGTAAATATGGATGGAGTGTATTATTAGTCGGCAAAAATTTGACAAAGTAAGATTTAATGTTATGGATCCCTGATCAATATAATTATTTAGGCTGGACCAATCACTTTAAGATTATAATGTAGTCTACATGCATTACAATACGAGGGTTGGTAAACTTTCCCAGTGAAGGGTATCTTCACAAAGTGAAATGAGAGGTGGTAGCAGACTGCTGCTTCATAGACAAGATTGGACTGTAAAAAGCACAAGACACAAACTATGAATGCAGCATGACTATCGTTTTATTGTGGGCAGTATAGCTTGACTGAAAATGCTTTGTCAGTTCATGTAACACTTTGCAAATAAATACACACCTTCAAAACAGCTTTCTGTACAACCTTGTGTGCAAACGGATGCAATAGGACCACGAGAAGGAGCAACTTAACACGTTACAATGGGAGCAAATGCGAATAGTTCTGGTCTGTGTAAGTGGGAGTGTCACATAACATCACAGTATAAACTTTTCAATGATATTCTGTATGAGTGTATGAGGGCTCAACTCTGGTCTGCATAAAGGGGGATTTTCCTCCCTCCCCCCTTTCGAAAATATAACACTGAACTTGTCTCTCGCTGCGCTTTTACCTTCTCTGGTAGAGCAGAGCTGTACAAAGCAGAACTCTACAGTTTGGCCTCCTTTATGACATCACTGGTCTCCTTGGCGCTGCGTTCCATCGCTGTCTTTCTTGGCTCCACCACTGCTGCCTTTGACTTACCCATCCTGTGGCAGAAGCAATTCAAATCCTTAAATTCAATCGAACATTACCAACACCATGCAAACAAGAGAATAAAATGATAGCCTATGTTATGCGTCAATTATTTCTTTGTTTGTTGGTTTTACATTAACATGACATTTTGTGTGTAGTGATATAGTGTAGTGTAGTGCATAGTTATTGTCTAGAAGTAGATCCCACCAGCTTGCCTATAACTCATGGAACCTGTAGGGGAGCTGGGTTCCCTGGAGGCAAAGCCGTCTGGAGATATATATGGCGTTTTCCCAAAACCAAACAAGTCTGTTGGCTGCTTTGCAATTGCCCTTTGCTAACCAACTAAGTTTTCTCTCTGTTTAGCAGCTAAGGTTTTGGGAAACGCATCTCTGGCTGATGTCAACTACTTCCTGTGAATTAAGCTAAATTGGGTTAATTAAGCCAAGTTGGGCTGAATAAGCTAAGTTGTGGTATGAAACTTAGTTGGGTTAATGAAGCTAAGTTGGGTTAATGAAACTAAGTTGGGTTAATTAAAATAAGATGGTTTAATGAAACTAAGTTGGGTTAATTAAGCTAAGCTGGGTTAATGAAACTAAATTAGGTTAAATAAGCTAAGTTGGGTTAAGTGGGCATGGCAAGGGCAGAGAGGGGCTAGCTTTCCAAAAAGTGGGCGTGTTCCTTTAGCGTGGCTGTAGTAGTTGATTGGTTGACCTTTACCCTCTGACTGTCTGCATCTCATTGATGCCGTCCGGCAGGAGCTTCCCAAACGTCTCAGGTAGAACAAAACAGAGCATGCCTGAGAACACAGCCAAACTTCCAATCACAATGTAAGGGATGTACTTATAGTAGTTACCTGTTGGAGAGGGAGAGAGAGAGGGAGACAGCAGGCAAGAAGGAAATGCAGAAAGGTAGTGGAGAAAGAACAAGAAATTGAAAAAGTATATTTTAAATCTGGACAGATTTCTTTATTTTAGGCAGTGTAATAAAAATGATATATAAACAAGTATTTTGTACTTCTTCATTCACTCACCCAGGTAAATTATAAATGGGGAGATTATGGTTCCAATGCGGGCGGACATTGAGCAGGTTCCCATCGCCATGTTCCGAACCACGGTGGGAAAGAGTTCAGAGGTCACAGCGTAGACCACACAGAATGCCGTGGTGATGCCAAACTTGCCCGCCATCTCCAGGAGAATGGCCACAGCTGGGAGATCTGATACAAAACAGTATCGGATTATTTTCCCTGATTAACTGCAACGCTAAATGTTTCACTGATTAACTGATTTAACTGCAACACTAAGTGGTAATCCAATCCCAATGTTTCACTGCCTAATCTGGCATAGGGCTGGCTTTATGTGATTCATAATTGATGAAGACCTGGTTAAATTATGGATGTGTATTGCTCTTCAAATTGAGTTAACAACTGCAAAGCATTTATATGTTTCTTTGCACATCCAATGAGTTCTGGTGAGATGTTAAGTACATTAAAGTGTAGCAGGCTGCTCTTACAAACACTCCCCAGTCTAGCTTAAGAACTGTGTGCCTATTGAATATTAACTGGGTGATACAAAATTATGGTTATGAAAACAGACTTTTTTATGGTTTTGTCTCGACGCAGTCTCGACTCCTCAAAGACTCTAGCCTAGCTAGAGCCTAGTCTAGCTACCTCAAATAAAAGACTCGTACTTGACTTGGTCTCAGCATAGGCGGTCTCGTCCCCATCCCTATTGCGGTGTAGTGTGCATCTTGGACTCAGCCCTGGCCACTCACCTCTGGGTACGACTTGGATGAAGAGGATAATGGCGCCGCCCAGGAAGAGCGTGGACGACTGGCAGAAGCGACGGGGGCAGAACTTCAACAAGAGCGAGGCCATGATGTACGCTGGGATCTCGACTATGGCAGACAGGAAGAAGTTGAAATATGGATCGCCGTGCAGATTGGTGGTGTTCAGCAGCAGAGCAAAGTAGGACATGGTGATGACCATCCTGCAATACCACACGCAAAGATAAGTATTATATTTGTGTACATGATATGCTCCTATCTATTCATTTGTCTAGTGGTTTCAACCAAAGTGCTTTACATTCATCAGTTACTTCAAGGCCAGGGTCTCCCTACAGCAATTCAGGGTTAAGCATGTCGCTCAAGGGCACAATAAAGGCAGTTGAGAATCAAACTCACAAATTTTTCAGCCTCCCAGCATGCTAGCCAGGCTCCTTAAAGGAGACAGCCGGTGTGAATCAATCAATGACCCTACTGTTTAAAATCATCAAGTGCTGTCTGTGGGAAAAGAACTAAAAAAATTGCTACAGCATAGACCAAATAGCGAGCTCACAGCTAACACGAACTTAATGGAGAATAGGAAAATGAAAGTGAAAGTGAGTTTCTGTGCCTCATGCCTTAGTGTTAGCTGTTTGTTATTCTTCAACCTTAATATTGCAGTTTTGGAAAGATATTTTGCAAAGTCAGTGTACTGAAGGAGAAATCCAGTGTGAACCTGTATTGAGAAAATATGCATTCGTTTAAAAATACTGTGCTAATTGTACTATATGACGCTTTTATTTCACAACCTAATAAACTAAGAGCACAATCTAGTCAAACGGGCAGACAGTGCATTCTCTTGATACACAATGACATCTGATACATACATGTCATATGTAGTATGTACAGTTGAAATGCGCAAGTCACCATGTTGTATACAACTAAAAAATGGCCTAGTGTCTGCCCAGCTGAACCAGAGAGTCTGGTAGTCTGGTAGGGGTGGTGGTAGCGTAGTGGTTAAGGAACCTGGCTAGCGTGTAAGTAGCCTGAAAAAGTTGTGGGTTGCTCTAGGGGAGACTGGCCCTGAACAATTGATAGTTGATGAGTTGTAAGTCGCTTTGGATAAAAGCGTCTGCTAAATGCCTAAATGTAAATGGTACCAGAGGATGGAGCAGATAATGATGAGGACCACAGCATTGCAGCTCCTAAGGAGGTCCAGCATGTTGTACTTCTTGTCTTTCTTTGCCTTGGCCTCCTCTACCTGGGAGAAAACACAAACACACACACACACACACACACACACACACACAGACATACACACACAAAGTTCAGTGGAAAGCACCCATATAAGGTAGCTATACCTGAAAAAACTGCTTGATGCCTGAGGAGTACAGCCAGGCTTGCGCCTCCATAGAACCTCCACTCATATTGTAATTGTGACGTCACTCCGCAACCAATCAGCGAATAGAAATTGAAGGCCGAACCAATAAGTTTATTCTTCAGACAGTGTCCACCCACCAAGAAGTAGATGTTTTCCTACTGGGAGTGTTGAGACTCTTATGTGTTTGCCTACTGAGAGTGTTGAGACTCTTATGTGTTTTCCTACTGGGAGTGTTGAGACTCTTATGTGTTTTCCTACTGGGAGTGTTGAGACTCTTATGTGTTTGCCTACTGGGAGTGTTGAGACTCTTATGTGTTTGCCTACTGGGAGTGTTGAGACTCTTATGTGTTTGCCTACTGAGAGTGTTGAGTATGCTGAGACTCTACACAATGTGAAGCGAAGTGAAAGAGTCTGGTTCACCAGGCTATAATGGATAGACTACTCTACCTAGATAGTAAGGAAGGACTACCATACAATCAGTCCATTTCATAACCTTTCTTAACATCGACAATGTCAGCAACACTTAGTGTGTTTTCTGTCCTCATTGTCACAGCAGTGCAGTCTTGAGCCTTGTCAGTGGACTAAAAATAGCAATTAGTTTGACCTGGCTCTAGAGCCTGTTAACCACCACACCAAAATATGATGTGATTTCCAAAATATGATGTGATTTCCAAAATGTTGAAGATTGAATGAGGTGTTTATTGTTGTTAAATTCTCTCTGAAAGTTGCTACTGATGTTGTTGTAGTATGCAGCATTGTTGTAGTATGCAGTGTTGTTGTAGTATGCAGTGTTGTTGTAGTATGCAGCATTGTTGTAGTATGCAGTGTTGTTGTAGTATGCAGTGTTGTTGTAGTATGCAGGGTTTTATCAAGCAAGAGTTACCTCATCGGGCGTGAAGATGACTTTGGGCAGGGGAACCTTGTTCATTCTGGCTGCTTTTCTCAGGATGGCCTCAGCCTCCTCTACTCTGCCCTGGGACAAGAGCCAGCGGGGTGACTCAGGAATCAGCCTGGGGGGAGGGGGGGAGAGTGATCATAGTTCTAGAGTGATATTAAAAGGGTTCTGGAATCAGCGTCAGGGGTTACTAGAACTACAACTTCTACTGTGGGTTACTTCAAAAGGTGAAACATTGCATTGCATTGTATAGTTCAAATGGAGACTGTAGATCACGAGGGCGGCGCAAGAAAAGACCAGCAGGGCCATTCATGAATCAGACAAGCACAACCAGCCTGTGGTTCATGGGCTGCCTAATAGACAGCACAGCAGTGTGTGGACCTCATAAATAGAGTTTTCTGTCTTTCAATCGCTGATGGCCAAGCGCCGAAACACTTTTGTACTTGTGGGCATGGTCCAATAAATCCTGTGCTATCAATATAAACAGCATGATTTTTAAGTTTGATCCAGATTGATCAGATTTTGACTTGCAGCTAAAAAATTATTTCTCTTTGAGTAAGCTTGCTGATTTTTTAAGTTATAAACAGCTCAGCTAGCAGAATGGTGAACTTGAAGAGGCCTTTTGGATGAAAGGTGAAAAGTCCAGTTGCTTTTAACTGAACATATTGACTACCATGACCTGGATGGATGAGAATCTTCACAGACATAAACACGGGGTTCCTTTTTTTCTACGATTAAAACTTCCATCCTGTTTCATGCTGCAAAATCCTCATCAAACATACTTTATTAAACTTGTACTTGAAGTTGAATGATTTTGCTTAAATTCAGGACTCAAGATTTTGGGGAGGAGGAACATTGTGTGTGTGTGTGTGTATGTCTGTGTATGTGTGTTTGTCTCACCACCAGAGGGGGATGTAGAGCAGCCCTGAAGCAGCCATGGGGATTATCAGAAGCCTCCAGTCCCGCAGGAAGTAAGCAAACAGGGGCAGGAGCATCTGCCCCACCCCGGACGCCATAAACACCCCCAGGGAACAGAACAACACTCGGGTGCCTGGGCTCAGGATCTCCGACCCTGACGGAGAGGGATTCATAGGTTCCAGGCATTTTATTTATTACATTCATAGAATACATACATGGAAATGTATACACTGTGCTACATGGGGATTTTGCACTATTATCAACAATAATTCAATTTCATTGAGGACAGAATTGTAAAACATCAAGTGAAGTTTTATCTGTTACTCGCTGCAAACTGTGTTGAAGGAGAAATCCGGTGTGAATCAGTCCATAGTTCTGTTGTTCAAGGTTACCAAGTGCTGTCGGTAAGAAAAAAGGATGAGAAAATCTGATACAACATAAACTAAATAGTGAATTGGCAGCTAGGCCTAACTAAATTAGGCATAGTATCTTACTTTCAGTTTCATTTTCGGATGCCCCATTCAGTTCAGTGTAGCACTAGCTGCCGGTTCCTTATTCGGTCTATGTTGTATCAAATTTTCTGGTTGTTTTTCCTACTGATAACACTCAGTGACCTCGAACAACAGGATTACTGATTGATTCACACTGGATTTCTCCTTTAATGTTAGTGTGCTTTTTAAGACAGGGGAGCAGGGTGCTGTAGCACCACTGATTTCAGATCATACATATAACAGGTCCAAGCTCTCATTTGGACCCAGGTTCAAATCTGAACTGTGGTTATTATTTCTGTTAGGCTCTCTTGTGTCCTATCAATTGAGGTTAGAAAAGCTTATAATTACCAAGCACGTAGCCAATGACGTAGTTGGAGAAGCCACTGAAGCCAATGAAAAAGAAGACGGCAGTGAAGGCCTCCCAGCTGGGAGAGAAGATCTGGATGAAAATGGTCAATGTCTGCATGACCATAGTGCCAAAGAGGACAGGCCGCCTCCCATACCTTTATAACACATATATCACACATATAACACTTTATAACACATAAACATATAGGCTACTTACTTACTTACTTACACATACACACACACACACACACACACACACATTTTAATTATTCAGTATCAAATCTACCAATACTATGTCCATTATAAGGGATTCATAAGTTTCTAGTGTTCTATTTATTGGTATTCTTCATTAGTGACCTTAAATAGTGTCCTATTTATTAGTGTCCTCTATTAGTGTCCTATTCACAGCTTTGGGGCCTATAGTGTGTGCAGCTCTGTCTGTGTGGTACTTGTGGCTGACTTCGAGGCATTGTTTCTTACTGGTTTGGCCTGGCCTTTAGCTTTACTGTCTTTGAGGTGTTGTGTCTTATTGGTTTGGCGATGAATAGTGATCTGTTCATTACTTTCAAATTAAAGGGGGTTGGGATCTAAAACACAGTCAGTCCTTCACCTGTAACTAGTTGAAAACTGGTGCTCATGGTGGTGTATTGGCCCTTGGCAGCTTCAGCTTTTCAGTATGTGGCCCACAAAAAGAAAAGTCTGGCCACTCTAGGAGTAAGTGGTTTGTTGTTTAAAGGTTATGCAGTGGCCAGTGTTGGTAATGCTTTATCTGAAAAATATGTCTGATCTCCAGACCCTCCTGAGGGAGAGTTAATCCTTTGAAGACACATAACTTGGTTGTCTCCTGTCCAACCATTCACTTGCTGTTTATTAGCTTGTTGGCTGTGTCTTTCTTGTCTTTGTGTGTGGTTGAGTGTATGTACCTTATAGGCCATTATGATTGGTCCCTGGGATTTTGGTGATTTAAAACTGGGCTGTTTTCGGTTAATCGCTAGTCGTATCTGCAGAGCAAAGGTGTAATTTGCTAGCAGTGTGTGACAGTAGCCAGCTGGTTGATAGCAGTGCTATGAGCATGTTCGTAAGCCTCCCTCCCGATGCCTTAAGAGTCGTCCTACGTGAACCTAGCACCCTGCGTCCACACAGTGAACGTGTCACGAACGCATTGACTGCAGTGTGAGTTAGCAACTTCAGCCTGGCTAGTGTGTTGGATGGTGTGTTGCAGCAGCAGACACCTGTCAGAGAGCTGCCCAGAGATGAACGTTCCCACGAGCACACCCAGGAAGTAGATGGAGGAGGCCAGAGGCTCTTTGTATTCGTTCTCACACACCAGGTCCCACTGCAAGAAAAATCAAACATTAACTTCTTTATTGATGACTAAGACGACAGCAGAGAAGGAACAAAGTGTATGATGCCCTCACATCTCACAAGGTATATTATTCCACATCACGTAGTGTTATTTCAGGAGGACCAAGTTAAATAAAAATAATAACCAAATTATTGTTTGCAATTGAGAGTTACTCCCTGAATAGGGCAGTACACATCCAGGCACATGTGAGATTAAGGAAGCTGAATACAGTGTGGGATGTCTGACAAAACCAGACAGGGGAGCCTATCCAAACACGGCTATCCAGTTTAGAACAAGGAAAACTACAGAATGGCCTTATCCATTACACTAGAGAAAGTATTTCGGCTGCCTCTTAAATATCACAATAACACAAAGATACATTACTTCAATAAACCTGGCGTACATCATCCAATGTATTTTTTATATAAAGGTACACTTCAGTAATCTTCTAAAAATCCACACATCCTTACATTTGTAAGCTATCCTTCATATTTCAGTCAGTCTCCTACAACATTTTTAAAGTAGACATACTTAGACAAAGAACTGTGATATTTATTTATAATCTTCAAAGACTGAGGAAATTAAGTAAGCTAAATAATGTCAAGGTGTAATCATTTTAATAGTCGACTGGAGTAATACCTCCATGACAGAGATGTTTGTGGGTCTGTGTTACGACCCGCTGCGCCCCCTTCAGGCCTGGCATGACCAGTGCATGGGCAATGATGGTTTTGGGATCTGGCACTTTTCTGTTTGGCATGTCTTCGGTGCAGGCACCTTTGGTGACCTCTCCCTCCCACGTGCACCTTCTTTTTTTCTCTTTTTGACATCATACTCTGGCATATATCTTTCTTATTCTCCCCTAGACATGCTTTGATTATTGCTATTTATTGATTTGTAATCAATTTTACGTACTTTTATTTGGTTAACCGTAACATTTGTTGTCCGCGTCCCTCTTTATGTGGCAGCCCTGAGCCTGGTTGTAACAGTTTGTTTAAATGATCGATCTGAAATTCTACTGCTTTTTTTTGTTGTTTTGTTGTCTTTACTGTTGAGTGTGGCTTCTCAGGACGAAGGCAAGATTGACAATTGATGACGAACTTAAGCTACTGCTTAGGTCATTTGTTGATTTTCAGTGTTGGTAAGGATAACTGACAAGCCCATTCTCACAATATAAAGGAGAATTTGGAATCAAACTATTTTTTTTTGTTTGTTTTTTTTTGCTGGGCTCAATGCTCATGCAAAGGTGTTGCACAAAGTTGGGCAGTCTTTGATTACTTAAACTGTGCACCTTTGTCTTCCTTCTTTAACAGGGTAGACACAAAGATACTAATCTTATCTGATTGGCTTAGCTCCACCTGCACCACACTTCCAAGGGTAGATTAGTTTCTATGTAAACTAATCGGATGAGTTTATTTGACACAATTGTAGCCTGATAAAATGTGAAATTTGACCAATTTTTATCTGAGCATACCAGTTGCCGGTATCAGCATAAGAAGACTACCACAGCATTGTGGGTAACTGATACCGTATACAACCCAAATCTGTTGGCAGGCCATGCTGAAGGCTCAAGGTGACAGTGGCATCACCGTTGGTGTAGCTTAGAACTGGGACTGCTGTGTTGTGAGTAGTTTGATGGTGTGTGACATCCTTAATATACACAAACGCAAGTAGCACGCTGACTGTAAAATGTATAGCTCTTAAACTGTTCTTAAACTACTCTCATACTTCAAAATAACTTTTCAGCAATGATTAACATGTGATCATAATATGTGGACAGGATTGTGGCATTCTGGGAAATGCAATCTTCCTCCAATAGCGTGATGTCAGTTTGACAACAAATACCCACTGGCTTTTTTCAGTGTAAGATTCTTCATAGAATACCAAGTAGATGGTCTTCATGACACTGATCTAGTCTACTCCTTCATGTATTGTTCATGCCTTGCCATGTGTTTCCTCAATTCAAGTGTAAAAATGTTGCACCAATTAAAACTGAGTAATCCATTGTTTGATTTTTTACAGTGTACAAACTTTGCTTTCAGGAAGAGCCATTGGCCATTGTCTGAAAAGCTTGCCAGTGCCACTTGTCATTGCTTGGCAGCAAAACTATATGCGTCTGGTCGGATAAAACTGCTGAAATTAGGCATTTGATGCTCCATTGTACTTCTCAATTCCCACACCTACATGGGAAACACCTGAATTGTACACATGCTAAGGACAACATGGTGCTTGAGCCTTCTGACACAACGTCAGTATGGTTGTTTCTGTGCACACTGTGAATAACTATGATGATTTCTATGCACTCCACTCCTGTTTGTAAGACTTCTTTGGATGCAAAAGAAGGCACAGAGCACCTTTAGTCAAACGACAGTCTGTCATCTAGATGTGTTGATTGGCCTAATATAAGCAAGCTTTCAACAATTGAGTTGTAGTAACATGTGTGAATGGTAGATCTCTTTACATGTGTGAGCGTGTGTGAGTGTGAGCGTGAGTGTGTGTGTGTGTGTGTGTGTGTGTGTGTGTGTCAGTGACGATGGTGGACTGGTAGATCTCTTTACAAGTGTGAGTGTGAGCGTGTGCGTGTGTGCTCACCTCAGTGACGATGGTGGACTGGTAGATCTCTTTACATGTGTGAGTGTGTGTGTGTGTGAGTGTGAGTGTGGGCGTGTGTGTGTGTGTGTGTGTGTGTGTGTGTGTATGCTCACCTCAGTGACGATGGTGGACTGGTAGATCTCTTTACAAGTGTGAGTGTGAGCGTGTGCGTGTGTGCTCACCTCAGTGACGATGGTGGACTGGTAGATCTCTTTGCTGTACTTCCATCCATCCAGACATCTCTCCTGCTCAATCTGGCTGACGTTGACGTCCACGTCGGGGGTGTAGTTGAGCAGGGAGAAGTTCCGGAGCTGGTCCAGTCTGTACCTGCTACAAGAGCTGCGCTTCAACACCCCATCCTGCACCACCAGGGGAATGCTCACGTTCCTCCAGCTCTCACTGATGTTGCTCTCCGCCGGGATCAAACACTCGTGCGGAGGCGTGTCGGCCACAAACACGATGTAAACACCAACCAGACCATTGGGCAGGATGCTGAAGGCCAGAGAGAAGAAGATCAGTTTCTGGAAAGGCCCCCATGGTCCCAGAAAGGACGTGATTTCGTCGTAATCTCTCATACTTGTTTCTCTTTCAAATGGTCCTCCACTCTGAGGGTGCCATAGACCTATACACCCTGTCGCTAACGCAGCATGTCCATGGCTAATGATTTACTCCCCTCCCGCCTGCCTCTCTCTCTCTCTGAAACATTCACAATTGTCAGATGGAAAACTGGTCAAATCCAGCTGAATCCCTTAAAAACATCAAGGTTTTTACATTTTTGGAATCCTAACACTGAATTAGGGTGGAGTATTTATTGACATACTTGTACAAGATGGGGGTTTGAAAACTGACCTGACTCCTTGTAATTACAGTATTCCACGGTACAGTTCTTGGGCTCTATTTTGACGATCATATGCGCATTGTCTAAAGTCAGTCGCGCAAGTTGCTTTGGGGGTGTGCCCGACACAATTTGGTATTTTGACGGCGGGAAAAGCGAACATTGCGCCAGGCGCATGGTTCAAAAGGGTTGGTCTTAAAATACTTCATTAGTCATGGGTGTGTTTTGGGCGCAACATACAATTAACCAATCAGGATTTATACTCTCATTCCGTTTAAAAGCCAGCGGCGCATTTTCCATGGTGTGTTGCTATTATGATGGCGAATTTACCCGGAAGACCGGGGCGTTTTTCGATGGAGGAGACCGATCTGCTAGTGCGTGAGGTAAAAGCGCGTGAACAGGTTATCTTCGAGGATGGAAAGAATCCCCCCAAACCTCCACGGGTCAAGAAAATATAGAAGGAAATATCCTCAGTTATGTCCTCCGCCTTTGGCAAAAAAAGAACATCCGAAGAGTGCCGAAAGCGGTACAATGATGTTAGAAGACGGGGGAAACAAAAGCTTTCAATGGCAATAATATTGTGATATATGTGATGTACATGCAAAACTTTTGTATAAACTCTGCTGCGCGCTCCTGCTGATGAGAGAAGCATGGTGTTCGCGCATTGTGCACGCTTTCATATCCCAAAGAGCTGTGCGCCCCTAAAATAGCTTTTCAGCAATGCGCAACTGACGACAGACCAGGGTTTTGTTGGTCACTGGCGGATTTCATTTTTGCGTCCTTATAATAGCATCTGGCACGCTTTGCGCCAGACCACACCTCTTCTTTTCGCTGACACACCCATGACGGCGCAGTGTCATCTGCTATCTAGACAACGTGATTTTTTGCCGGAAAAAATGAACGATGCGCTGGCACAGAATAGCAATGACACCATGCGCATGTCGCGAATGCACAGTGCGCCGCGGCATGATAGGGCCCCTACAATTTGCATTAGCTGCCATTCAAAATACTTAGTTCAGTCCACTGTGATCCTTGAATGGGACGTTCAGTTAGCACCATTCTAATGGCCTTGGTGAAACAAGTGGGCATCAAATGCATTTTGGCCTGTGATAGTCAGGGATGTATAAGTAAGCAACCTAAACTATATTTCTAAAAGCTCATAGCCTGTAGATGTCATATAACATGTGTTTAGACATTTTCCACATTCCTTCATACTTTGTTATACCATAATGTGTGTATAGTCTGTACTGGATGCAAGTTGAAGAGGTGTCCAGCTAAATTATTTTGGCCTGTCCAGTAAGGGAACACTGATTAAACTATCTAAATATTATATTTTCCAGAAGCATATATTCTCTCAAGATGTCATGTTACACCAGTTTGGACGTGCACCACCTAAGTTAGTGTGGCTGCACTGTAGCATCATGTAGACTGTTCTCAACAGCATGGGGGTTTTCAGATCACTCAGTTAAAACACAGTTGCTCTTTCAAGATTCAAGGTAGACTTTATTACATTTCACACTAATATATAGGAGAGTACAATTCTTGTGTTTTTTGCTCAACAAATACATAAATAAATAGTGTGTGTGGTGCTGGTGATGCGGGTGTGTGCTAAAAAGTGTTTTTACGTTTTTACAAACTGCAGAACATCACGTTTAAAGACACATTCAAATGTAACAAAAACAAAAACAACAAATCAATCCTTGTGAATCAAACATGCTGCAGGAGATAATGAGGCCCTTTGGGGCTAGAGCTGCGCTTCTTTTTCCACACGCTGGACGGGTCCAGGGCCGGGATCGGCCACCTTGTGCTTCTTCAGTCTGCACAACAAAGAACATTTGACTGTAATTATACACAAAAGTCAACCATTAATTGTAATATTAGAATGTTCGCTGGGGCCCTTGTCAGTGCCAGGTCCTTAGAATCATCCTAACGTTCCCCTCTGGTAGAGTGCAGCTCTGTTCTCTGGGGCTCCTGTCAGTGCCAGACCATCCTAACTTTCCCCTCTGGGGAAACATGTAACAAAAGTTTCTGCATGACTATACCTGCTAAACTGAACAGCACTTTCAAGAGACCTTGATAAACATCACTGGATAAGCAGCTGTCTATTCAGTTGTGCACGCCTACTTGATACAGCTAATCGTCACTGAGTAGCCTAAACAGTAGTCTACTAAAAGACACTTTAACTGGTTGTCATTATTTGCAAGGCTACATCGCACAAAGTTTGGCTAAGAAAACGTAATAAACTTAATCTTAGCCTAAATCCAAGGAGGAAGAATAATGAGATTGTCTGTCAAAAGTTCATAATTGCATAGCATCTTTAGCTAGCTGGGCCGATCCAAGACTCCCTACTCATTCAAACACGAGAGGAGAACCAATGAGTCCCAGAAGAATAGTATGACACTTTCAGCTGTGAAGGGAGGGAGTTGTGCACAAGAAAAACTGTCAGAGAAACAAGAAAATGACTGAACATGTAGCCAATGTTTCTGCAGAAGATATACAGATGTAATTGACATTGTAATCCTTGAATATTTTCAAAAGTAACTGTAATTTAATGACACATTTTTCAAAGTAATGCAATGTTACGTAAGTAAGTTCTGTTTATTTTGTAATTAAATTACGTAATTTTGTTAAATGTAATTCATTACTCCGCAACACTGGTTATGTGTTTTATAATGAGGGTGCAGTTTTGTGTGTGTGTGCGTGTTGACTGTCTGTGCACATGTGCATGAATGCGTGAATGAGTGTGTGTGTGTGTGTGTGTGTGTGTGTGTGTGCACATGTGCAGGAATGAGTGTGTGTGTGTGTGTGTGTGTGTGTGTGTGTGTGTGTGCACATGTGCAGGAATTAGAGTGTGTGTGTGTGTGTGTGTGTCTGTGCACATGTGCAGGAATGAGAGTGTGTGTGTGTGTGTGTTTCTGTGCACATGTGCAGGAATGAGAGTGTGTGTGTGTGTGTTGAGTGTCTGTGCACATGTGCAGGAATGAGCGTGTGTATAGGAGATCGGCCGTGGGCACGAGAGCTTCTTCTGTGTTACAGTTGCCTAGCAGCGTGTGGCTTCAGGAACTTAGATCGTCCTGTACGTTACTTGGTTTACCGCTAAAGCTCTGAGATGTGTTTTTCACCCATGTGCAATAACCTTGAATTTTTTTACAACATTCAGGAAGATCTCATGTGATAAATCTGCCAACAGTGAATTTCTCTTAGGGTGCTACAAATTCTTTGTCACGCTATCAATTAAAGATTAAGCCACTATCTTGCTCCTGGTTAACCATCCAGTGGTGACAGTACGGAGGGCCTGTTGTCTAATCTTTATGGATCTTAAGAATGTTAAGATGATCTTTAGAAGCGAATCATAATATTTTTCAGGTTTGTGCATATAGTCCAATAAACCTATGATGTCAAAAGATCAAGGGAGAAACGTTTTTTAAAGTTCAAAGTTTAAAGTTCAAATTCATAATTTCAGATCAGAATCAAATCATTGATTCTATGTCTATCAATTCGCTGTGTGAAAAAAGCTGTATCCAGGAGTATACAGACATGGTGAATATCCACAAGCGTACTGAAATCCAGGTGTACAGTCTGCAGGAGTATGCTGGGGCAGTCACTTCTACCAAGGGCAGAGTACTTCTTTCTTCGAATTTTTCAGGATGCATCGGTGTATCCTCAACAGAAACACCTTCAATCCTTTGCATACATACACAAGTTGGCAGATTTTGAAATGGCAGTGGAATTATCTCAAAGCCAGAAAGGTTGTCAGCCTTGCCTCTGTAGCAACCGACTCGCAAGGAAGCGTTCTATCAAGAAAGCATTCTCGGCACTGAGAAACAGACACAATGCGTCCCTATGCTGTACATAGTTTTCCACGGTTTCCACACGGCCCTTCTGTGTCTTGGTGAATTTTCTGCGCTTGCAAGATGCCTGGCGTCAACCCTCATCGAACAAAATCAAAAGTAACTGACATAGTGACTCGCACAGCCTCATGAAGTCATGGTTATTGCCTTGTTAGTCAACACACTGTAACTCTTCAATTACCTGAGCTGACCTGCCTGGCATGCCTTTAACTCCTTCAGAATTGATTTTAGTGCTATTTATTTATGCGGGCTCATTAACAGTTACAGTTTTTGAGCATTTCTGTGAAAATAGTCATTTTGAAAGGGAGGTGAGTGGATAAGATGCCAGCTAGCCAAGCTGTGTGTGTGGAACAATAGTAAACCTCCCTCCCAGCATCTCAAGAGCCTCCTCGTCAGGGGACTGACAGCCTGGGCTTATTGTGCGACTCGCACACTTTTTTTCTCGATCCGATGTTGCTGTGAGGTTGCGGGTTTGAACCCCGGCTGGACTGTGCGGGATGACCTCGGTTACATGTGCATGCGTGTGGTGTACTGTTCTTACCCTTTCATGGTCTGCATTTCAGTGACGGTTTCGGGCAGGACTCTGCCGTACGTTTCTGGTAACAGGTGACAGACAAGGCCCCCAAAGATGGCCAGACTCCCCATAATGACGTAAGGTAGGAATTTGTAAAATTTACCTAAAAAGACAATGATGTCATGCATGAGGTCTCTCAGTGGCAGCTCATGTGAACTCCTTAAATGCAGAACTATCCAGAATTGTTAATTATTGAATAATCTGCCTGTCTGTCTGTTAGTCATTGTGGCATTTAGTGGGTCAGAGGTCACTCACCCAAGTAAACGACAAATGGCGATATGATGGAGGCAATGCGGGCGACCATGGAGCAGATCCCCATCGCCGTGTTCCGCACCACGGTGGGGAAGAGTTCAGAGGTCACAGCGTAGACCACACAGAACGCTGCCGTGATGCCAAACTTGCCCACCATCTCCAAGAAGATGGCCAGGCTTGATAAGTCTAAACAACACACACACAAATGGAAAATACAGGCAGATTAAACATGCTGACCGACCAATACGCAGATTGTTCAGGAAGATCTAGAGTTAATTATATTACTATAAAAATTTAGCAAGAGTGCGCCTCTCTGGTTGGCAAATCTGGTTAATGCCCCATTGGCAAATTCTGGTTGGCAAACCAAGTTAAAGAGACCCTATGCAGCATTTTCATAGTTATAAAACCATTTAGAAATCATTGTTTTAATTGACTGACTTGTTTTGGCGAAAGCGGACACTTTCACTGAGACATCTGCCGGCTCGTTACAGAAAAACAGAATAAGTAACTCTTGGGGAGCAAATCGCCTCTTGTTTTGAACCCTACATGCTCCACTAGGTTGCCATGGCGCATAATGGAATGCAGTGTCATGTATGTACAATGCATTACTAAATGTAGGCCTAACCTGTAATGTGCAAAGAGGTTAGGAAGGTGGGGAAAGATAAAATGCAGAATGGATTACTTGTGTCTTGCTGCATGCTTACTCGTAGAGTACTTGAGGAACGAGACAGAGGGACAAGCTGGGTGAACCTTTTCTGAATGGCAAGAGCTCTGAGAATGTGAAGCACGTGAGAGTGACGCTGACCTGGCTTTGTTGTGAATGTAGGTCATTTAAATTGTGGCTGTGTAGCCCAGTTTTTGCTCAAAATACCCGTCAATAGTGACTGGCTTTTTTCAGTAGAGGCAGGCTAGCTGTCCGCAGCTGTGTCAGTGCAGAAATGATTGGATGGAGCTTGCTGAAGTGGAACGTATTTGAGGGCTCTTTATTTATCTCACTTGGCAGGACATTGTCTTGCCTGGTTTATGCCGGAAGTGCCTGCTATTTGCCAAAGTATAGAAGTACAGAATCCTGGCAAATTTAATAGTAAACTTTAACTTGCTAAACTAAACTGATCAGGCTGGTTATTCCTCTCTTGCCTTCTGGGACGAAGCGTATGAAAATGATGACAGTGCCCCCCAGCAGCAGGGTGGAGGACTGGCTCACGTGCCGGGAGCAGAACTTGAGCAAGAGCAGGGCTAGGATGTAAGCAGGCACTTCCACCATGGCCGACAGGAAGGCGTTGAGGTAAGGATTTCCTGCCAGGTTTGAGGTATTAAGGATCAGACTAAAGTAGCCAAGGGTGATGACCATCCTACAGCCACAAACACACGAAACAAGGCAAATGTATTTGGTTAGCACCTTTATATAACAATCACAGACTCAAAGGAGGAGCAGACGAACAAACATATGATAAGACAAACACCAAACAAGGAATATAACCACATGGGAGAGGAGAGTGCTTAAACAATGAAGAAATCACCCCTTCACTTTTGGATGAAATGTCAGGACTCAGACTGTCCTGAATGAATGATTGGCCAACCAGTGGCTTAAATGTTTAACTAAAGAACCACAAGCAAACATAAGCTCACCAGCAGAGAAACTTTGTAGTGAATGAGGGCTTGATCACACACATCTGGATCTTTTTACAAATGGATATTTTTTAGATATTGAGATTGGGCATTTTGTTTACACATTTTTAGCCAGTTTTAGCCACCTCCAATGGATATTTTTTAAAATGCCCTCCAAAGTGGAGATTTTTCAAAATATATGTTACCGCAATTTCAAAAAGAAAGAGATAAAAATTATCTCTATATAAGTAAACAAGCCATGGAAAAAATGGCAGTGGAGTAGAGCATGCCTTTATGGTTAACTACAGGTCAGTAGATGGGCTACATCTTGTAAGTCCACAGGGCGGATCAGACATGCATTCATAGAGGTGAAGGTTCACAAACACTTCTCTGTCTGCCTAGAGTTTTCTGTCAATGTCTGCCAACAAT
The DNA here is from genome assembly GCA_015244755.2 of Tenualosa ilisha. Lineage (NCBI taxonomy): Eukaryota > Metazoa > Chordata > Actinopteri > Clupeiformes > Clupeidae > Tenualosa > Tenualosa ilisha. The sequence continues at coordinate 117,770 of PYXC01001673.1, forward strand.
CTGAGGTACGTAGGCAATGGGGACTCAGACAAAGTCTTACTGTTAAGATGGACAGACACGTTCAATGCGTTCATGTTTGCCCAGTTAATTCATATTCGCCTAGTGTTCATAATTTTGCAGTTAAAGTTTTTTGTCGCCCAGTTTTCTCTGTCACATTGGTGCATTTCTTTTCTCGGATCAGACCTGTTGTGCAAAGGCTAATGTTAAATGTTAAAATGTCAAATTTGACTTTTAAAGTACATGAGGTGGTTTCAATCAGTCACACTTCATTCATTCTATCATCATTTTCATCATTCAGCAACTTTGTAATTGCATACTCACCATAGCATGGCACATACTCCTGTTACTGAAGCGGAGTTGAGGTTTCTCAGCACATCAAGAATAGAGTATTTTTTCTCTTTTTTTCTGAGGACGTCTTCAATCTGTTGGTGCAGGTGATACTACATCTGTCATTTTTAGAGATGGCCATAAGCACAGGATTCTTTTTTTCTTTTTAACTGAATTAAATAGCTTTCTAGTCCTGATTAATTTTCTGTTTCTGAGGGCAAAACTGACAGACTTGGAGACGATTCTTTCCCAGTTTGTTAGACTTTTTAAGTCAAGAACATGCCCATTGTACTCACAAATTCAGAATTTTGTTCCATTTCATCTTGGTCAACTTGCCACAGTATGGCTCATCTTCTCCAAGAGAGAGAGCAGACAGAAGACGCAGCAGCAAATGAACCACCCCTCGCTACACGAGTGCAATCAATCTACAGATTCCCCTATGTGCAATTTCTCTTTTTTCCCCTCCTGAAGATAACTGAAACAAGATTGAGATGTTTTAAAAATGATCACTTTTCAAGCTATTTTGGAGATCTTGTGCTGAGTAGGGCTGCTGCTCTCAAGAGGGATTAACTCACTGCTACAAACCACAACTTTGTAACATGCAGAACAGTATAGTGATAACTCACTGGTCTACCACATGGGTGACTTGGGTTTGAAGCTCCCCAAAGTGGCCAGGAGCAACACACACAAATGTAAGCATGTGGAGCATCTGCAGTGTTACCTGAGGAGGTGCAGGGTGCACTGCAGGGGCTCCTGGGGGCGGGGCAAGCGAGGAAGGCGGAGCAACTGCATGTCATCTAGGCGGAGTGTAATGGGGTATTCTAAGTAGCCCAGGGGTCAAATGAATGCCTGCATTGTACAAGGCAATATCTGACAGATTAAGCAGACAACAACCAGAGTTTGTGTTATTCCAGCCGATTGACACAGTAGCTCATCTAAAGTAGCCTAGTGCTTTCTGACTAGTGGCAGTTCTAGCTCCTAAGTAATTTGTGGTGTAGGCTACCTGATTTAACCACTTGCTTTAAGCTTGTAGGTGTGATAAGTACTAAACAGTGCAAGACAGTTCAAATCATGTGCAAAGTTAAATTGTGTCAAAGGCTTTAATTTTTGTAAAGGTATGGCACCTACCATGATTGCATAGCATGCCTTAAATTACAGATATATATCCATACATACATAGGTGTGACTAATATAAAATAGCAAGGATCAGATAATCTATGTGTACCTTTTGTAATGTATACCAAAACTTATTATTATTATTGCCTTGTTATTGCCAAAGTAAGGCAGTAATAGGCACTTATTTTAGTGAGGGTCTCTCATTGGAGTGGAGGGTCTTCTGTGTCTGACAGGGCCCACGGCTCCTCAAGTCTGAGGGGCTACCATTCCTACAGGATTTCTTGTCATCCGTGAGTACCAGAGCACCTCTCAGAACTCAGCTAACCTGATTTGACAACCACGATTTGGGTTGTGAGCCTTACAGTTTTCCTTCAAGGTTATGTTACTCCTTCTAAATAGAGACCTGCATGAATATTGTTTAGTCAAAACTTTCTTTTGTACACTGTTGACCCCTACTGTGGTGTGTCGACCAAGATGAATAGAATCTAGGAAATGGCACATTGGGAAGTGGCAGAAAAGAGAAATCACCAGCATGTGCACACCTGTGCAGGTACACTGAGACTGACGGCATGCACACACCTGTGCAGGTACACTGAGACTGACTGCATGCACACACCTGTGCAGGTACACTGAGACTGGCGGCATGTGCACACCTGTGCAGGTACACTGAGACTGATGGCATGCACACACCTGTGCAGGTACACTGAGACTGACTGCATGCACACACCTGTGCAGGTACACTGCGACTGACTGCATGCACATAGCAGGGAGTGGTTCATTTGCTATTGTGCTCACGCTCTCGCGGAGGATGACCCCTACTGTGGCACGTTCATTCACAGAGCCTGGGATACCTGGGATACCTGGGGTACCTGCGTGACCCTCCGCTATTACTGTGCCTATTATTAGTAGCCTGAATGGTAGTATGTAGTATTCATACTGACATACTGATAGGTCTGGAATTATTTGCCATATTTAGCTATTGTATTCAGCATGTCATTGATTATGTCATGAGGTGTCATGAGGTTGACAAGGTTCACATTTTATTGCTACATTGTAACTGTTTATGTGTAGCCACTGTATCTTTCCAGATGAAAAAAAAAAAGATCCTCTCAAAAATTAACCCAGACTGGAGGAATGAGATAGTGATCCAGCAAATGTTTACCTCATCGGGCGTGAAGATGACCTCAGGCAGGGGGACCTTGTTCATCCGGGCTGCTTTTTTTAGAATGGCCTCAGCCTCCTCTACCCTCCCCTGGGACAGAAGCCAGCGGGGCGACTCAGGAATCAGCCTGGGGGGAGAAGAGTGATCATGCATAGTTCTTATTAATTAGAGTGATATTTAATACAAACTCACCAGTCAGCCTGGAAAGGTACTATATTAATTAAAATTTAGGGCTGTAAAACGAGGAATGTTATAACTAGCTTAATTTTTCATGATAGTCACCCGTGAAAATCTGCTTTGGTCCTCACAAAGATTAACCCTTTGTTTTTTTATTGTTTTGTTTTGTTTTTTTTTCATTTTTTAGCCCATTTCACGGTCATGCATTAACAACATTTTATTTAATCATGATAAAATGAGATTGCGTTAACACACTATTAATGCATTCATTTCGCCAGCCCTAATATTATAGTATATTATAAACACAAGAACTCTCCATTCTAATGGCACTAAACTGACATTTTCATTGGCATGGATACTTGTTGGGGACCGATCAAGGCATGACCCGGTGTTGGATTCGGACCCAGGTCCCCACAGGATCCAATTCTAAATGCTGGAGGCGCCCCCACACACCCAAAAGACATACAAATGAGTTTACCCCCTGAGACACTCTATATCAGGGGTCTCCAAACCTCTACTAGCTACTTTGACAAAATCAGCGTGGCAGAGAGTTACTCCGCTACAATGTTGAATGACAGGCTTAGAGGCACAAGACATGTTGTATCCTCTACCACTTACAGCTCCGCGCAAACACTTATCTAAAGTGTCTAAATCTAAATTTGTGAGGAAAAAAACATTTACTGGCCCCTTGAGTTTCCGTTGCTAGAGCCAAATATGATGAGCACTGCTAACATAAACTCTCAACAGAGAGCGGAGATGAGCACTGCTAACATAAACTCTCAACAGAGAGCGGAGATGAGCACTGCTAACATAAACTCTCAACAGAGAGCGGAGATGAGCACTGCTAACCTAAACTCTCAACAGAGCGGAGATGAGCACTGCTAACATAAACTCTCAACAGAGAGCGGAGATGAGCACTGCTAACATAAACTCTCAACAGAGAGCGGAGATGAGCACTGCTAACATAAACTCTCAACAGAGAGCGGAGATGAGCACTGCTAACTAACAAAAAAACTAACATAAACTCTCAACAGAGAGCGGAGATGAGCACTGCTAACATAAACTCTCAACAGAGAGCGGAGATGAGCACTGCTAACATAAACTCTCAACAGAGCGAGATGAGCACTGAACAAACTCAACAGAAGCGGAGATGAGCACTGCTAACATAAACTCTCGTCAGAGAGCGGAGATGAGCACTGCTAACATAAACTCTCGTCAGAGAGCGGAGATGAGCACTGCTAACATAAACTCTCAACAGAGAGCGGAGATGAGCACTGCTAACATAAACTCTCAACAGAGAGCGGTGAAACTGGGAAGGAATAATTTTTTGCTACCAGACAGGGCAGGGTGATGGAATTTGATTTCACAGAGATTTGAACAGATTTAATACCTCTTGTGACTATGTTAGGAGATTTATTTACATTTCCATTGACCCTTTATGGAGATACTCTTAGGCAGGTGACAAGCCTCCTCTCAGAGACCCCTGTGCTACATGCACCTGAACACTGTGCAACACTTACTACTTGCACACTTGCTGCAGAAATAACACATGAACACATACGGATAGTATCACACACAATACAGACACAATACAAAACAATGTAGTGTCAGTGCAAGGCTGTACTGGAGATAGTTTCAGATGTTTCTCACACCCAGCCTGTACCTGCTCTTTGTTTGTGTACTAGTGAAAGCTGACAGCCCAGTCACAGTCATTCTACAACCCCTGTGTCGATCCATGCACCCCCAGGACTGCTTGTGCCCCATTTAAAGAGCCTGGCTAGCATGCTAGTAGCCTCAAAGCTGTCATCATTGCACCATTCATTTTGTTTAGTTTATTCTTTTATTTAACTACGGGGGATACATGTATGGGCCATGTAAAGAACAAATCCTATACAGCTATACAGCTAATTTGCATCTGTGGACCTTGGGCAGGAGGCTAAAAGATAAACAATATGGACAATACCTACACTACTATTGCCACTATAACTTATAGATTATTACACACTAAAACTGAGCAAGGCACTTAAGCCTAAATTGCTCTAGCCCTGAATTAATTAATCAGTGTAGATCATCTTGAATAAATGGAAGATGCATAATTGCAAAATGCATAATTGCAGGGATCTGAATTAGCGCCAGACAATTTTAAAGACGGCTGGTAGATTTATAGAAAAACATTCTGATTTACTCTTGAATGGCTGGTGAATTTCACAAATTTATCTGGCAGTTACTAATAAATATTCACATTTCAAAAAGTCCATTTTGCCCCCTGCATAAATGTAACTGATGCAAGTGAACCTGAGGGTGAGAGAGTGAGAGAGAAGAATACCCTCACCACCACAAAGGAACGTAGAGCAGTCCCGACACCGCCATGGCTGCCACCAGCCAGCGCCACTCCCGCAGGAAGTAGGCCACGGGGGGCATGGCCATGTAGCCTATAGCCGAGCTCATGAACACACCCAGAGAGCTGAAGATCACACGCTCCGCAGGGCCCAGGATCTCACAGCCTGCAGCCATAAGATGAGGACACACATACACACATACTGTACATGTATGGAAACACACTATACATACATACATACACACATACAGCACATACATGCATAGATAGAAACATACTATAACCACATACATACACACATACATACATATACATAAACACACACATGTATACATATGCATGCATACCCATGCATACATACATACACACATACATACACATATGCACACACACACATACATACATATACACACATAAGCAATGAGATAGTTGGATATGAACACACAGCTTACCCAGAACATAAGCAATGAGATAGTTGGATATGAACACACAGCTTACCCAGAACATAAGCAATGAGATAGTTGGATATGAACACACAGCTTACCCAGAACATAAGCAATGAGATAGTTGGATATGAACACACAGCTTACCCAGAACATAAGCAATGAGATAGTTGGACATGAACACACAGCTTACCCAGAACATAAGCAATGAGATAGTTGGATATGGCCCCGAAGCCAAAAATGAAATACATGGCAGCAAACGCCTCCCAGTTTAGCGAGAAGATCTGACCAAACGTGGCAATGGTCTGCGTGGCCATCATCACAAACACCATGGGTCGCCGGCCAATCCTAGTGGCGGACAAAGACACTCAGGGTCAAGAAGGTCAATGTCCAGGTTATTCTATTCTAATTGTCTCCCATTGGTAGCCTGGCCAAAAAGCCCTGATGAATTGTTAGCAAATTTAAATTCTAATCGGATATAACATATAAGTAGCACAGCGACTCCACAATAAAATAAAACATACATACATATGAACTAATGCACAAATGAATGCATGAATGCATGAATGAATGAATGAATGAATGAATGAATGAATGAGACACAGGCTGCTAACCTGTCTGACAATTGTCCTGATAAGAAGGTACCCAACAGTGAGCCAGCATAGTAGAGTGAACTGTTAGTGGCACTTTGTACTCATCCTCACAAACCAGATTCCACTGCAATGGCATCGGGTTCACACACACACACACACACACACACACACACACACACACACACACACACACACATAAAGAGAGAGAGAGAGAGAGAGAGGGAATTGGCAGCTTGTTAGACAACTTTCAGGGGTCCACCACTGAGCCAGATAAGTATAGTAAACATGTTAGTGACAATTTGTACTCGTTTTTACAAATCAGATTTCACTGCATTGTTATCAGGTTCTCACAGACACACACACACACACACACACACATGCACTCAAATACCTACAGCTCAATGGATATGCACTACACAGGAAGCTCAGTCATAAAATAAGAAATTATTCACCACAGAAAATGCAAGACAGCACAGGGAAATGAATGGCCTTCTGTTTAAGAGCTCTGTCTGTTACCCTGATGTTTAAGAGCTCTGTCTGTTACCCTGATGTTTAAGAGCTCTGTCTGTTACCCTGATGTTTAAGAACTCTGTCTGTTACCCTGATGTTTAAGACTCTGTCTGTTACCCTGATGTTTAAGAACTCTGTCTGTTACCCTGATGTTTAAGAACTCTGTCTGTTACCCTGATGTTTAATTCAATTCAATTTAGTTTTATTTATACAGCTCCTTTTACAATAGTATTGTCTCGTGGCGCTTCACAGAAGGAGCACCCAAGCGCAACAGGGGCAAGGAAAAACTCCCTTATGTTCAGTTAATCTAGGAAAAAACCTTGGGCAGATCCATGACTCAAGGGGCTAACCCAACTGCCAGGGGTCATGGAGAAAAATTACAATCAGTAGTCACCATTACAGACTATAAGTTGCCTATGGTTTTAGCTAAGGTTCATAATAGTTCATAATTGAGTATTATCCCACTTTTACGTTACATGGTAGTCAGTCTATAGGTGGTTATCAGGAATTATGGCTGGACAATGTAGCAGCGGCCAGGCATAGTGACAAACAGTGGTAAGGGACAAGTCTTTAATATATGTTGGCGCATCGCCCTTGAGGGCTTTGTAGGTTAGGAGGAGCATTTTAAAATCAATTCGACTTTTAATAGGGAGCCAATGTAGGGAAGCAAGGATAGGAGAGATATGTTCATATTTTTTAGTCCGGCTGAGTGTTTAAGAGCTCTGTCTGTTACCCTGATGTTTAAGAACTCTATCTGTTACCCTGATGTTTAAGAGCTCTGTCTGTTACCCTGATGTTTAAGAGCTCTGTCTGTTACACTGATGTTTAAGAGCTCTGTCTGTTACCCTGATGTTTAAGAGCTCTGTCTGTTACCCTGATGTTTAAGAGCTCTGTCTGTTACATTGATGTTTAAGAGCTCTGTCTGTTACACTGATGTTTAAGAGCTCTGTCTGTTACACTGATGTTTAAGAGCTCTGTCTGTTACACTGTTTAAGAACTCTATCTGCTATCTTTCTGTCCACCTCAGTGAGGTGGGCACAGTGGACTGGTAGATCTGTGTGTGTGTGTGTGTGTGTGTGTGTGTGTGTGCTCACCTCAGTGACGATGGTGGACTGGTAGATCTCTTTACATGTGTGAGTGTGTGTGTGTGAGTGTGAGTGTGGGCGTGTGTGTGTGTGTGTGTGTGTGTGTGTGTGTGTATGCTCACCTCAGTGACGATGGTGGACTGGTAGATCTCTTTACAAGTGTGAGTGTGAGCGTGTGCGTGTGTGCTCACCTCAGTGACGATGGTGGACTGGTAGATCTCTTTACAAGTGTGAGTGTGAGCGTGTGCGTGTGTGCTCACCTCAGTGACGATGGTGGACTGGTAGATCTCTTTGCATGTGTGAGTGTAGTGTGATCGTGGTGGACTGGTAGATCTCTTTACATGTGTGAGTGTGAGCGTGTGCGTGTGTGCTCACCTCAGTGACGATGGTGGACTGGTAGATCTCTTTGCTGTACTTCCATCCATCCAGACATCTCTCCTGCTCAATCTGGCTGACGTTGACGTCCACGTCGGGGGTGTAGTTGAGCAGGGAGAAGTTCCGGAGCTGGTCCAGTCTGTACCTGCTACAAGAGCTGCGCTTCAACACCCCATCCTGCACCACCAGGGGAATGCTCACGTTCCTCCAGCTCTCACTGATGTTGCTCTCCGCCGGGATCAAACACTCGTGCGGAGGCGTGTCGGCCACAAACACGATGTAAACACCCACAAACCCATTGGGCAGAATGCTGAAGGCCAGGGAGAAGAAGATCAGTTTCTGGAAAGGTCCCCATGTTCCCAGAAAGGACGTGATCTCATCGTAATCTCTCATACTCCCGTCTCTCTCAAACTGTTTCCTCTTTCACCTAGATGTTCTGCCTGTTATCTCTCTTTGTCTCTCTCAAACATACACACACACACACACACACTCTTAGTTTCTGTCTCTCATCACACACACATTCACGCATATATATACTCTTACTCTCTCACACACAGTGCGTGTGTGTGTGTGTGTGTAATCAGTAGACTTAAGGGTCAACTTGGCTTAGCCACTCACCTCTTGTTACTTCATAATAAGGAGTGTCCAATGCCACTGATAAGTTGCCAAGATATGTAAGTGTGTGTGTGTGTGTGTGTGTGTGTGTGTGTGTGAATTTTGATGACCTTGCAGTGCAATCTGGTGTCTGAGAATGAAGATAAAATACTTCTATTCTGATTCACTGTTGGGCACTTTCCTGTCTCACTCATTTATTACTTTATTTATCCATCCATCTGTTCATTCATTCATAGCATGTTTTGTTTTATTGAGCTCTGGCGTTGTGATACCTGGTAATGTCTGTCTGACACAGTGGCCTCCATTATCCAGTATTATTTATGGGTAGTCCATAGGAGGCCATTGTTCAACCATGGTTTAGGCAATGTGCATAGTTTAACTATAGACGCTGATGCAAATTGGTTCACTGGTTGTATGTAGATAAGCCATTATGACTGGTCCTGGATCTGTGGCCTAAGAGTCTGAAGCAGTCTCTCTCAGCAGTCTCTCTCTTGGGCTACCACAACAACCAAAACAGAGGCATTCATCAAAATGGGAATCTTAACCATTATCAGAAAGAGAGATCAGAAAACAAGACTTTAAATGTAAAAAACACTTTCACTGCCAAGTCTCACGCTATGTCAAGCCTTGTGTATGCAGATGTGTGTGTGTGTTTGTATCTATGTACAGTATATGTTTTGCATGATATGTGTGTGTGTTTGTGTGTATATATTTATATGTGTAACATTAGAGGATGACCATTATCATGCAGTGATGCTATACATAGTTTTTGGAGGTGTGTGTGACTTTCTTTGCAGTCACGTACCCCTAAAAAAATTCCCACTATACTTCTGGCTGTGATCTTAGCATAGCCAGCTGTTCTGTGATTGGGTCTGATACTGGACATGATTTGATTGGCTATCTGTCCTCAGTCTGTCTGCAGTGTTCCATTGCTGTCTTATGTAACCCACTGCACCTGTGATGAGTGAGTTTAAGGACAGCATAATGCATGATGGGCATTCGTCAGTCAGTTGTTGATGTTTCAACAGGTTCAGTCTTTTTCATTACAGAGCGCAAATCAGTGGGTCAGCCCAGGGCAGTGGGAGAGTGAGAGACTGTAATGATCGGCTAAACCTTTGGCCCCTCACCGGCTTTCTAGGAAAATTGCAGTCAGCAATTACCTTTGAGTCAAATCGGCTTTCAAATATCTAATCTAGGCGGCAGTCACACCCACTGTCATCCACACAACCACATATGTCTGGAACCTCCAGACCTGATCCAGGGCAGCATTCCAAACCTGACAAGCACTGGCACAGGTGGCATCTAACTGGCACTGCCAAACGGCATATCAGCAGAGCAAGTGGCCAAAGAGAGGGCCAAGCATTGCATTGCCTTTAGTGTGGCAAGGAACATGTGGGCCTGTTGCTGAGCAAAGTGTTTCCCATCTATCTCTGGCTAGCATGCTAGTAGCCATGCTAGTTGCCCTAAGTCCCTCTAGGAAAGACGAGCCTTGAAGTTGACAAAAGTCTCTTTGGATGAAAAATGTGTAAATGTAAATATAAATGTAAATTCCAAAGCCATCAGGAGGTGCGGCAGGTTTTCAAGTCTCAAGTCCACTAAATGACACTTGCAGTTAATTGATATTTCATTACACTTTATTAACATGTTTGTTATAAACACTTACAAATTGCACATAAAACCACAGAATGTTTTGTTGATTAGTTAAAAGTTAAGTTAGCTTAGTTAGTTCAGACCAATGAGACTTAGGCCCAGTCCCATTTCTCCTTCCTTAACACTGGTACTTGATTTTGAGCACCCCCAAAAAAGAAGAAGAGAGTGTGAAGGGTAGCATCTATGTATTTGGAGTCGCCTACCTAACGCACAGAGATGCCGTGGGCTACCGTACATTGTTTGAAAATGCCATCTCATGTCCACAGGATTAATCAGATTTCTCCATGTTTAAAAATGCCACATCCCAAAAATGATCAATATTGGAAGCCCCATAACTGGCATCTTTTATTCACATAAACACAGGCATGTCGTAAACTCATTATTCGGAAAAAATGGCCCTCTGATACATAACCGGTGACGTCTCAAAACACTCTCGGCAGATACGTTTATGTCTAGCTTAAACGATTTTTTAATGTTCATGTTCTGACTCAACATAATTTCTTCACAACTGCTCAATGATCAACCTTGTCCTTGACATATTCTGAAATTTGCATACCTAATTCGATTGGTGCAATATCCGCTGTGTTCGAAGTCTACACCTGACCTCCCTCTGGTTTAAGAGGTGGTTTAAAGACTTTGAAAAGCACATCCCCCTGGTCTTAAAAGTATTGGGACACCCTACCCTTACACGTGAACATGCAAAACCGATTGCTAGGGCCACAACCAAGTGGAAGTGTTAGAAATGGGACAGAAATCGGACCGGACCTTAGACTGTGTGTATGACTGTACTCCAGGACATGACTAATACTGCTAAAGAGGGCCAGAAACACAATATACAAAGAGCCTACAGTGTGTGCATGTGTGTGTGTGTGTGTTTGTATGAGCAGACAGAGATACAGACAGAAGAACAAACCAGTGGATCAAGGAAAAGAATATGCAACCGTCTCAGTAAGCAATGCAGTTTGATAAGGCAAAAAATAAACAAACTGTTAAAACAATATAATAATAAGTGGAGATTATACCAGTCATGCCTGTGTCAGAATACATGTTTGCATGCATCTCCTTCTTACACACACACACACACACGCATGCATACACACACACACACACACACACACACACACACACACACACACACACACAGTGACAGGACCACTTCAGAACAAGTGACCTAAACCCCCGACAGGAGACAAGCTGTCACTCCCAGGAACTCTTCTTCTTGTTCTCAAACAGCTCTCTCACTTTCTGCAGTTCCTCTTTCAGCCCTGGGGGGGCACTGTTCTGCTCCAGTTTCTGAGTGATCTGCAGGAAACAAAAAAGCAGAACTGCTTCTGAAAACAGGAACCTTTTGAGGAACCATCTGCTTAACAACTAAATGCAATGCCATGCGTCCAGTGACACTACTAGAAAGAGTTTGCACATGGCTTGGTACAAACTAATGTACAAGTCTGTATCAGATTGTATTCAGTCTGTCCTAAGATGAAAAAACAACACTCAAATAGGCACTGAGATGTAATACTTCAACCAATACTAAAGCATAATGTGAAGTTAAGTGTTAGTGATATTGTCTGACTAAACAGGCACGTGGCGTGCAGGTAGTGTTTGCTAAGAACATACCTCGTTAAAGTAACGATTTACGAATTTGTAGATTTCACAGAGGGCCACAGATTCGTTGAACTCATTTTCATGTTTCTAACATGCAACAAACAAACACAAGAGAAATTGAAAAGACAGAACAAAGTAACAACACACAACATATTTGTTACACTAAACCTCTACACAATCAATGCAAAACACATCAGTGCAGTGCAGAGGAGGACATTCACTTCTGGTTACTTCATTAGAACCAATACAAGAGATCTGTTGACTTCGTCCAGTGGAGCTGCCTGACCCCTCCCCCATTCAAACACATTGCCCCAGCCGAACCAGTCAGTCAGTCAGTCAGTCACAGCACACAAACAACTGCACATGGTGCAGCTTAGGTTTGCACCTTTTGTTTCCCAGAGACCAGTTCCCTAAAAATTCACCTTTGACTCCTCCTGCAGGAAGTCTTTAAACTCAGTGCTGGACAGTGGTGATTGGTCCTTCACCTTCTTGTAGTAGGCCCTCACTTCCTGCTTGTACTGAGGGATGTCTTTGGCGTACAGCAGTTTATTAGTCGGGGCATGCTGAAAATAAACACACACACACACACCACACACACGACCATACACATATATAGACACACATATGTGCATGCACACACACAGGAAAACACACACACACACACACACACACACATACGACCATACACATATATAGACACACATATGTGCATGCACACACGCAGGAAAACACACACACACACACAAACATGCACATGTATGAACACACATATGTGCATGCACACACGCAGGAACACACACACACACAAACACACACACACACATACACACACTTTTGAGAGAGGTTTTCTAATAACAATCTCTGAAGCAATGAGTGTTTTGTCTGCTCTTCTGCATCCCACATCATTTGTGATACATTAATGCTGCTGTGTAGCTTTTGTTTTTACTATATACAGCAATGCTAGAGCTAAAATCAGATAATCATCTGTTGTGCATTTCATTTTACATATAGGTGTCTCCCTCTGACTGGAAATGTCAAACTCATTGGAAGACTGATAATGTCAAAATGAAAAAGGACTATTTCTTGGACACACCACAAAATGTGTTAACATTTGAAAAAATGAAAAAGTGCTCTCCATGAATGTTTCAGTATGTGTGAGTGTGAGAATGCGTGTGTGTGTGTGTGTGTGTGTTTGTGTATTGAAATTACCTTCCCCAGCTGGTGTTCCGTGAGGGAGAAGGAATCCATGAAGGCCTGTGCGATGACTGACAGACAGCCATCCAGGTGGGGCGTTTTCTCCAGGTCAAACACAAACTGAGGGTTCTTCAGGATGTTCACCCAGAAACGCAGAGGCAGGCTGGGAAGGCGGAAGACCCAGGAGGACAAGTGAACAAGGGCGCAGAAAAGAAAACTCACACACACCCTGTTGGTGATGGTGGCGGAGGAGGTACCTTCTCCAGTCGCTCAGTAACCAAAGGGCTGCAGGTTCTAATCCAGCTCCCCCTGACTTTATCGGACTGCCCTTGAGCCAGACACTGTTCTCCACTGGGAGAGTTCATGAGTTCACCACTGCTTCCAGTGTGAGAGCTGGTGCTTTGCATGGCAGCCTCTGACATCGGTGTGTGTGTGTGTGTGTGAGTGAGTGTGTGTAGGGATAGGTGAATGTGAGGCACAAGTGTTTTGGCAATTTAAATACAAACCATTTACCAAGCATGTGCACAGTGACTGAGAGGCACCATTGCCTGTGTGCAGAGCAGAGGTGGATGACCCCCCCACCCACTGTGGGTTGCACATATCAGTCACGCACAGTCACCTGTCATCCCACTGTGGGGCACATATCAGTCACGCATATCACCAGTGCAATGCGCCACTGGGGCACATATCAGTCACGCACAGTCACTCAGCGTGCAATGCGGCCACTGTGGGTTGCACATATCAGTCACGCACAGTCACTCAGCGTGCAATGCGGCCACTGTGGGTTGCACATATCAGTCACGCACAGTCACTCAGTGTGCAATGCGGCCACTGTGGGTTGCACATATCAGTCACGCACAGTCACTCAGTGTGCAATGCGGCCACTGTGGGTTGCACATATCAGTCACGCACAGTCACTCAGTGTGCAATGCGGCCACTGTGGGTTGCACATATCAGTCACGCACAGTCACTCAGTGTGCAATGCAGCTTCAGTGACCTAACATGGTAGAGAATGAAGACATACTATAACTGCTTACTATATAAAAAGAATATTCACAGCAATGCAAATAAATGCTGACTGAAGTTGACTTTGAAGTTGAATTTTTTTTTATCATAAAAAAGAGTGGGGCAGCCAGAGCTTCCTGCTTAGGGCTTTGGGCTTGGAACTGAAGCGTTGCTGGTTCAATCCCCGACCAGTGGACCAGGACTGAAGTGCCCTTGAGCAAGGCACCTAACACCTCACAGCTCCCTGGGTGCCGTTATAGCAGGCAGCCAATGGGTTATGAGCTATGGGCTTTAGTATGTACTTCACTTGGCTGTGTGTGTTTCACTAATTCACGATTGGGTTAAATGCAGATAGTTAAACTAGAACTTCCCTCACGAGATCCAAAGAGAATAGATTATTGTTATTATGATTTAGCGATCTAAAGTCCCATGGCTCAATGGGGCCAAGGCGTCAAGCCATAAACCCCAACCCATGCCCCTACATCTCTCTCTGGGCTGATATAAACTATTTCAGGTTGTAACACAAAGACAAAGGCATACATCTCCAAACTGTACCTGTTGGTCTTCCAAATGTGCAGCACATCAGGGTCACTCATTTTCTTGTTTTCTGCCTGGGTATCCAGGAAGTCAAAGAAGTACTTGACAGCATGCAGTGGTCTGTTGTTGTTAGACGTACCCCAGATAGTCTTAAAGAGATTCTCTACATATGAATGCACAGCCACCTGTTTCAATGAATGAATGAATGAATGAATGAATGAATGAATGAATGAATGAATGAATCATTGTTGAATTCACAATGAATGAATGAATGCATGAAATGACTGAGTGACCTTGGTAGAGAGCAGTTTGGTCAGATAAACCTCTTTGACCTTGAGCTTTTTGCCCTCTGGGTTTTTGTTGTCTGCCAGCTCAGGGTCAATCTGCAGGGGAAGGATAATAATGTGTTCTTTTATCACAACACATCTCCAGAGTCAGTCACCAGACAGAACACAGACAGTGCAGACTCCAGAGTCAGTCACCAGACAGAACACAGACAGTGCAGACTCCAGGAGTCAGTCACCAGACAGAACACAGACGGTGCAGACTCCACAGTCAGTCACCAGACAGAACACAGACGGTGCAGACTCCACAGTCAGTCACCAGACAGAACACAGACGGTGCAGACTCCAGAGTCAGTCACCAGACAGAACACAGACGGTGCAGACTCCAGAGTCAGTCACCAGACAGAACACAGACGGTGCAGACTCCACAGTCAGTCACCAGACAGAAAACAGACGGTGCAGACTCCAGAGTCAGTCACCAGACAGAACACAGATGGTGCAGACTCCAGAGTCAGTCACCAGACAGAACACAGACGGTGCAGACTCCAGAGTCAGTCACCAGACAGAACACAGATGGTGCAGACTCCAGAGTCAGTCACCAGACAGAACACAGATGTGCAGACTCCAGAGTCAGTCCCAGACAGAACAGACAGTGCAGACTCCAGGAAGAAGCTCACCCATTTCATTTACACACAACTAGAAGCTCACAGACCTCAGTTTTAACCTACTAGAAGTTTAGTGAAGGACACACACCACACACACACACACACACACACACACCATATAAAGGCCTAAACTAGAAGACTTTTGTTCCGGGTTATTTTGTGAATCACACACACACACACTTATAAACTATATATATATATATATGTACAGAAAAGTTGACTAGCTAGATTATATATTGCTACATACATATAGCAAGTCAGCTTTGTTTGTTGAATTTACTTCTTCACTGTGATCACTAACAGCACACATGAAAACAAAACGAAAAATATCTGCGGCATTGTGAAGTGGAGCATCATGGGTAAACACACTACATGGAACTCACCAGGTGAAAGTACTTTGTTTGAAAGTCAGGTTCCTCTGTAAATCACACACACACACACACACACAAACACACACACAAATGATTTAGGGAACATCTGAATATCTTTTACATATTTCTATGAGGGTTGCTGAGACATTTTGATGGACTGCCAGAGACGGTTGATGAACTAAACGACCTTTGACCCTGCATACTGAAGGAGAATAAAGCTATTCTATTCTATTCTATTCTATTCTATTCTATTTAAACGACCTTTGACACTGCATACTGAAGGAGAATAAAGCTATTCTATTCTATTCTATTCTATTCTATTCTATATAAACGACCTTTGACACTGCATACTGAAGGAGAATAAAGCTATTCTATTCTATTCTATTGTATTCTATTCTATTCTATTTAAACGACCTTTGACACTGCCCACTGAAGGAGAATGAGCAGAAAAGTCAAAGCCATTACAGTGCTCTAGTTACTATTTGATAGGGGTGAGTGAACCATGAATAGGTCCTTTTAGGAGTTTGGATTTTCAGCCACGTTGGCAAGGAGGAGTGGATTAAGGCAGATTAATAATCTCATGAGGTCTAGTCTGTGGGAGCATGGGGCTTTGTGCTGTGCTCTTAGGGGTTCTTTGTGCTGTGGGACTCAGGGAGCTAATCCCTCTAAGGATTTAGCCAGACGTTAGGAATGGGCAGCCAGACCTGGGACTGGACTGAGAGGTGACTGTCTGAAATGTTCAATATGTTATGGCATAGTTTAGTTTAGTTTAGTTGGTTGGTTTATTTAATTTGGACATAAATGCACAGAGTAAACATTCCAGTCAGTATAGTTTCTCATTTTCTCGCATGTGTTGCAAGTGGCAAGTGCCATAAATTGTGATAAATCTATCTATCTGTCAGTGTCAATTATTTAATGTAAGTGTTCCATTTCACGCAAACCTTTAAACTGGTTTATACTCTCTCTATGTGGCTACAACTTCTGTTCTGTTGGCAATTGTAATCTTAAATGTAATTAATCAGAAATGAGCCTGAGGGTTTAGACAATACAAACTTACACTGAGAACAGATCTACTGACTGTTAGTCTTCTGCAATTTGAATGAGATTAAACAGACCAAACCTACAGATTGACATGAATGGGGAACCAGATAGTAGGTCACACACACACACACACACACA
>PYXC01001673.1:140000-202500 GCA_015244755.2 Tenualosa ilisha
ACATCATCAAAGACTCACCACTTCCTGCTTTTTTGCACCCACTCCATGTGTAGTGTATCTTGAATATCATGTCTTATTTGTAAATTGTCTTATTTGTATTATGTTGATATGTGCCTATATGTATATTGTTGTCTGTATCGTTCAGCATGTGTCTGTTGAATGTGTGCTACTACATGTCTGTTGAATGGATGGAGAGTTAACACCTGCCGATGTCACAGAAACCTGATTCTGATTCTGATTGTAAGTCATAAATGGCAGGTGTCGCTGGTGAATCCTCTTCTCAGAGTGGAACACAATTCTTCTAATATGATAATAATCATAAATCTTGTGTCTAGCAGACGCCCCCAGTAGCCCTTGCATTACTAGTTGGAGGAGGAGAGAAAAGAGGAACCTCAGAAGCCACAGGTGGCAACAGTTAACCACAACATGGCAATTACAGCCTTGTGCAAGGGAGCCCTGGATGCACAAGTGGACAGAGATACACTTTTAGAATACCAGACAGAAACACACAACTAGAATACCAGACAGACACATCATTAGAATACCACACAGAGACACAAAACTAGCCACAACTAGAACATCAGAGAGACACACAATTAGAATATCAGACAGAGATACACTATTAGAACACCGGAGCACACCACACCAGACTAGAAGAAAACGAACGAATAACAAGGAATAAAGCAGAGGTGATGCACATAAACAGAGAGAGGGAGAGAGACCTGGAGGAAGGATAAAAAGAAAGAGAGATGGAGACAGAGGGGGGAGAGGAAGAATGAGAAACAGTAGGGAGAGAGAGAGAGAGGGAGAATCAGAGAGAAAAAAAGGAGGGTGGAGAGAGGGGGAGAGAGAGAGAGAGGGAAAAAGAGGGGAGTGGAAAGAGGGAGGGAGAGAGGGGTGTGAAGTACAAAAAGAAGAGAGGGGACAGAGGGGAAGAAACAGAGAGAAAACAAGAGAGAGAGAGGAAGAAAGAGACGGGTGAAAGAGGCCAGAGGAAGGAAGAGAAACCAAGAGCGAATCAGAAAAAGGAGGCATTTGGTGGGGGCCCTGGGCCACTCTGGGAGTTGTCTGTGGTCTGTGAGCCACCTGGGCCACCTGAGCCACCTCTCTCTGTCCCTCAGTGTTGATTCATTAGCATGACTATTTGTACAGAGGTCCCAAAGCATAACAGTAAAACCCACAGCCTATATAAGCAAATGGCTCTAGAAATGGCTCTAGCATACTCCCAATCAGCTCTAGTGTATCAAATCCTGGATGGCTAATAATCTTGACATCTCTGATCTCTTGACATCTCTGGCTCTTGAACTGCTAAGACGATATCAAATCCTGGTTGCCAAATAGCTCTTTCACTTCAGGCTGGTACATTGTATTGGATTGGACACAGGTGTATCTCAGTCTAACAGTTCAGGCTGGTATATTGGATTGGATTGGACACAGGTGTGTCTCAGTCTAACAGTTCAGGCTGGTATATTGGATTGGATTGGACACAGGTGTGTCTCAGTCTAACAGTTCAGGCTGGTATATTGGATTGGATTGGACACAGGTGTGTCTCAGTCTAACAGTTCAGGCTGGTATATTGGATTGGATTGGACACAGGTGTGTCTCAGTCTAACAGTTCAGGCTGGTATATTGGATTGGATTGGACACAGGTGTGCCTCAGTCTAACAGTTCAGACTGGTGTATTGTATTGGATTGAACACAGGTGTGTCTCAGTGTGTATCTCAGTCTAACAGTTCTAGGCAAATGGTTCTGAATGCCGCTGCATGGTTTTCAACAGGAACAAAGAAATTCAAACACATTGAACCTGTTCTGGCTCCTTTGCACTGGCTACCAGTCAAATATAGGATTGATTTTAAAATGACTTTTTAAAATAAAACTCTAAATGAATTAGTGCCATTATGGGTCACAGATCTGTTAATCCCACTCACTGTCTCCAGATCTGTTAGTCCCACTCACTGTCTCACGAACCTCACTCACTGTCTCCAGGACACTTAGGTCCTCCTCACAACAACCTCTTTCAGTCCCTCACTCATACCTCAAAACAAAAGGCCACTGAGCTTTTTTCAGTCTCTGCACCAAGGCTGTGGAATAGTGTTTCATGTACATAGTTATCATGGGCTGTATTATTATCCAGTTCGGTCTTTCTTGGAGATTCCTATTCTTCATGTATGATGACACTTTTCTGCCTTTACGGTGAAGCACTTTGGGTCAACTCCTGTTGTTTTTAAACGTGCTATGTAAATAAAGGACTTGACTTGACTAGTATTCCACCAAATGGATTAGTATACTACCAAATAGCTGTAGTATATTACAGTGGCTCACAACACTAGCATTATGGGCATGGTGCCACATCAAAAGTAATGGCTATTTCTAAACCTTTGAGATAAAAAATAACACCATACTTCAGTGGTAATGTGGGCGGGCGGAATTAAATCTAAATTGAAGTATCAGCAACTTTGTGAATCCACAGAGAGTTCATTTAAGAGACGGTTTAAACAGTTACTTTTTGGTATCTGTGAAATCTTTGAAATGCAAATGTAGAGAGAGTATTTGAAACTCTTTAATTAAAAGACTAAAAACTGTGTCTTGTCTGCATTCCTTTGTGAGCGACCTTGAGTTAGAGAAAGGTGCTACATATTAATGTATCTTATAATTATTATTATTATTATTATTATTATTATTGTTGTTATTATTATTATTATTATTATTATTAATGCTGATGTACTCACTGATATTAATGTTATTATTATATCAATGTCATTATTATTATTATTATTATTAACGCTGATGTACTCACCGATATTAATGCCATTATCATCATTATTATTAATGCTGATGTACTCACCGATATCAATGTTATTATTATTATTATTATTATTATTATTAACGCCGATGTACTCACCAATATCAATGTCATTATCATCATTATTATTATTATTAACTCTGATGTACTCACCGATATCAATATTATTTATTAACTGATTACTCACGATATCAATGTTTTATTATTATTATTATTATTGTTATTATTATTATTATTAACGCTGATGTACTCACCGATATCAATGTTATTATTATTATTATTATTATTATTAACGCTGATGTACTCACCGATATCAATGTCATTATCATCATTATTATTAACTCTGATGTACTCACCGATATCAATGTTGTTATTCTTCTTCTTCTTATTATTATTATTATTATTATTATTAATGCTGATGTACTCACCGATATCAATGTTATTATTATTATTAACTCTGATGTACTGACCGATATCAATGGCATTATCATCATTATTATTAACGCTGATGTACTCACCGATATCAATGTTATTATTATTATTATTATTATTATTATTATTATTAACGCCGATGCACTCACCGATATCAATGTCATTATCATCATTATTATTATTATTATTAACTCTGATGTACTCACCAATATCAATGTTATTATTATTATTATTATTATTAACGCTGATGTACTCACCGATATCAATGTTATTATTATTATTATTATTATTATTATTATTATTATTATTATTAACGCTGATGTACTCACCGATATCAATGTCATTATTATTATTATTATTATTATTAATAATGCTGATTTACTGACTGATATCAATGTCATTATTATTATTATTATTATTATTATTATTACTATTAATGCTGATGTACTCACCGATATCAATGTCATTATTATTATTAACGCTGATGTACTCACCGATATCAATGTCATTATCATCATTATTATTAATGCTGATGTACTCACCGATATCAATGTTGTTATTATTATTATTATTATTAACGCTGATGTACTCACCAATATCAATGTTATTATTATTATTATTATTATTAACGCTGATGTACTCACCGATATCAATGTCATTAACATCATTATTATTAACGCTAATGTACTCACCGATATCAATGTTATTATTATTATTATTATTATTATTATTAACGCGATGACTCACCGATATCAATGTCATTATCATCATTATTATTATTATTAACTCTGATGTACTCACGATATCAATGTTATTATTATAACGCTGATGTACTCATCGATATCAATGTCATTATCATCATTATTATTATTATTATTAACTCTGATGTACTCACCGATGTCAATGTTATTATTATTATATTATTATTAACGCTGATGTACTCATCGATATCAATGTCATTATCATCATTATTATTATTATTATTAACTCTGATGTACTCACCGATGTCAATGTTATTATTATTATTATTATTATTAACGCTGATGTACTCACTGATATCAATGTCATTATTATTATTATTATTAACGCTGATGTACTCACCAATGTCAATGTCACGGAGCAGCTGTGTGTAGCGGAAGCCAAACTTGCGGTAGAAGGTGAGCAGGATCTTCTCCTTCACCTGTTCTACGGTGTCACAGTCCAGAGCACAGATCTCCAGGGGCTCACTCACCTCGCCCTCCGTGCCCACAGCAAACAGAACCGTCAGTTTCTGTACACACACACACACACACACACACACACACACACACACACACACCACAAACACACTCGTTTATACACACAGACAGACGCACACACACACACACACACACACACACACACACACACACACACACACACAAAGACACACGCTTATACACACAGACACACACACGAGACACACACACAAACACACACACACACAGATAGATACAGACACAGAATGAGAAAACATAGATACCTGTTTATCTTAAATTATTAAAGTATAAAGTATAAAGCAAGTCATACACACACACACACACACTTTCACATCATAAACACCATCAGTTTACACACACACACACACACACACACACAAAATCACTGCAGTTTAACCTTTACCTCAAGCTGTCAGACTGTTAAACAATCAAACAATCAAGCATAATGCAGATTTCTCCACACTATACTAAACAGGCACTCCTGCACCTTTCTCTGCTGCTGAATACTCTGTTCTACCTCCACCTCACTGTCAAACTTATGTCCCGTCTTTCCTTGTCTGTTGTCTGTCCTGTCCCTTGTCTGTCTTAAGTGCTCTACTCTAAGTAGTTACTGCATTTCATGTGTATCTATTATGTGTGTGCACTAAATGCAGTCTTTTTGTGTATCTTAAACCTAACACCACTTGATCCATGGTAAAACCTTCTGTCTCACCATATACACTGGATATGGTTGAAATGACAATACAACCAACTTGACTTGACTTGATCTCCAGTCCTTTGACCTACTGTGATGATGAAGCCACTTCAGGGACTGACATCCACTGACTGTCATCACACACACACACACACACACACACACACACACACACACACACACACACTCACACACATATCTCGTCTGCACGTCTGGTTTTCATCCAGCCAAAAAGCTCACGTCACACCTCTGTTCATTGGACTCCACTGGCTACCCTTAGCTGCTTGCATTAAATTCAAAGCACTGATGGCCTACAGGGTGGTTGATGGATCTGCTCCCATCTACCTTACTACCCTGTTAAAGCCCTATGTTACCCTCCGGCCACTTTGCTCCTCCAAGGAACACTGTCCAGCACGACCAAGACCTTGCACAGGTCCATCCAGACTCTTCTTATGTGTTCATGACCTTCCAAGTGCTACCAGACCAACAGATACCCTCTCCACCTTCAAGAAATTCTTAAAGACCCAGCTCTTCCAAGAATATCTCCTGGATTCAAATTTCTGAGTACCAGGAATGCACTTACAATGCCCCTCCCACTCTCTCTCCATACTACACTTTTTATTACAGTACTGCACTTTAATCTCAAAATACTACAAATTTCATGTTAGCAATATGCACTCTTAGTTAGTTTTCATTGTGCTGTAGCTTGAATGTTTATCCTCTTTTTGTAAGTCGCTTTGGATAAAAGCATCTGCTAAATGCATAAATGTAAATGTAAATGTATACACACACACACACACACTCACACACACACACACACACACTCCAATCCACTGACTCTCATCACACAGAGAGCAGGCAGGCTTGAGGTCTCAAATGAAAGCGCTGGTAGGTGACGATGGCACTGCTGTTGACTTTCTCTTTCATTCTAACACTAACCACAGAGCTACTGAGAATCCCTGCAGACAACCACTGCATCAGTCCTCACAGTCACAGGCAGGCAAGAGTTGAAGTGTATGTCTAAGAACTCCTAACATTGACCTGAAATGGAATATCTTAATTAGGGACCCAGAGCCTCATTGTTCAAGGTCACTAAGTGCTATCAGTGTTGTCTGAAGAAGAGGTTGCAAAATCAGCCCGGCCATTTATAGAGGGAGAGTTTATAAAAAACTGTATGCTTAAAGTTTGTGACGCAGTGTGCCCAGACAAAAGGCAACTATTTTCAAACGTCAGCCTGAGCACAAACGGTTGCTGAACATGTAGACCAGCCTTCCACTAATCTAAAAGAACAGCTTGTGGGAACTGTTACTGACAGAGCCATAAAAAATACTGGATTATTAATTTAATCATTAAATATTACACACCGTGTTAGGTCATTAAATAGTATACACCGCGTTAGGTCTTGGTTCATTAGGCTATGTGCAATCATTTCAATATGTTTTAATAAACATTGAATCAGTCCTGCCCTCGGCTTGTAGCAAATTTGTTTTTTTGGCCCTCTGTGTATTTGACTTTGACATCCCTGCAGTTCAGTGTCTTCTGGTGGTGTATGTTTATCAACATTATGCATTAAAACTTTCATGTTTTACAGGTGCTGTGTGTTGTTTATCACTGTTATGCACTAAACCTTTCATGGGTGACTACGGGTCTGCCGTCAGGAGACAGCAATGGCACGCACGTTCAGTTTTCTTTCATGGGTGACTACGGGTCTGCCGTCAGGAGACAACAATGGCACGCACGTTCAGTTTTCTTTCATGGGTGACTACGGGTCTGCCGTCAGGAGACAACAATGGCACGCACGTTCAGTTTTCTTTCATGGGTGACTACGGGTCTGCCGTCAGGAGACAGCAATGGCACGCACGTTCAGTTTTCTTTCATGGGTGACTACGGGTCTGCCGTCAGGAGACAGCAATGGCACACACGCACGTTCAGTTTTCTTTCATGGGTGACTACGGGTCTGCCGTCAGGAGACAGCAATGGCACACACCACGTTCAGTTTTCTTGGTGTCACCACCACATCCTATCAGGAAATTAAGTGGTATGTGTTAAGTTGGAAAGTATGTATGTGTGTGTGTGTGTGTGTGGTGTGTGTGTGAGTGACAGGCCACACATTACAGGTGTCATAAATTAATCCCGGATTATCACGTGTGAGTATTTGTGCATTTTTGTGTATGCTTCTGTGAGTATTAGTGTGTGTGTGTGTGTGTGTGTGTGTGTGTGTGTGTGTGTCTGTCATAAAACACTGCTGATGTGTCAGCCACCTAACTGAAAGAGAACCCCAGCTCTTAACTTCCTTCCTCTGTGCAAAGCAGAAATGAGCTCTGTAGCCTCGGAAACATTTCTCTTGGCCTGTGTGATTGTTTGTTTGATTGGGTCTGTTATTACGCAACAAAAGTTTGACGATGTTTGGAATCTTTAAATCTTTTCTACCTCTTTAATACTGTAATTTATGTATGTTTCTTTCTTTAACTAGGCTTTTGCTTACTAGGGTGGGGACCCCCACCACAGCCTCAGTGGGGAACACTCTTCACACTTTATTTGCTGTCATTTGCATTTCTTACGCCTACTGACAAGATACGTATACTCGCTGAAGACCAAGTCAAACAGATGCACACTGTGTGTGTGTGTGTGTGTGTGTCTGTCTGTTTATCGCTGTGGGCAGTCTGTACTTTTTTTTATCCATGTTGTGTGATGTTCTGTTTATCTAGAGCCAAAATCTACAGTTTGCAAGTAAAGTTTGAGTTCCCTACAAGTGCAGTTCCTGCAGATCAGTATAGAGTGACACACACACACATACACACACACACACTGACTGTGAACTTCTTTTCCTGTGAAGCCACACCCATGCAGGCAGAGATTGTGGTAGATTTGTTGAAGGCACCAAAGATAAGTGTAGTAATCTTAAACCTGATGTGCTACAAGCATCTTAAAAAACAACATATATCTTCATCTTTCTAAACATGCACTCTGGCTTACACTGTATGCAAATAGACAAATTCCACTCTCTCCTCACACACACACACACACACACAGAAGGGCTCTTCACACTCCGTCTGCTATTCTCTCCCACCAAGCATGCCTGCTGTGGTGTGTGTGTGTTGCTGTGGTGTGTGTGTTGCTGTGGTCACAAAGGGCCAAAGGCTTTCTCAGTCAAGACAATTTTCTTTTGTAGTAGTGCCTAAATGATGGATTGAATTGGACACAGACCTACATTCTTCTGACAGCTTAGAGAAGACATTTAAATACACATCTTGTTACTTTGCACTTCATTTGATTAATTACCTGCCGTGTTTCTTGAAATTCACTGAAATTCTTTTTGAATTTCTCTTTGTTTAAGCGTTTGGGGTTGGCATAGGCCTCAACTAGCGTCTGCATTACAGGGCCTGGGTAGCATATAGCTCAGCCACAAAAATTAGGATCTCTGTGAAAAAGGTTTTTTTTCCATACCTACAATTTGCTACACAGGGCCTTACATTTCTGTAGTTTGTTTTTTACTTGTTTATTACTTCTCAAGTATTTATAAAGTCTTCTAGCCTTAAAGTTTTTTAGCCTTAAAGTCTTCTAGCCTTAAAATCTTCTAGCCTTAAAGTTTTCTAGCCTTAAAGTCTTCTAGCCTTAAAGTTTTCTAGCCTTAAAGTTTTCTAGCCTTAGTAAGTCAATTTTTTAAAGCATTTTAAATATTTCGCTTAGTATTTTGTTTTGATATAGTATTTTTTGCATTGCATGACATCATTTTGGATAAAAGCATATGCGTAGTACACATAAACATTTGCTATATCTACACGGTTGCTAAGCAATGCACAGACACAGCATCTGTATTATTTGTATGGTGCAGTCACAAACTGCTCTCAGTGTGGTTGAGTAGGTTTGCACTGGGTTTTGGAATGGCACTGAATCCAATTTAGCCAATCAAAGTTTAAACACTGTAAAAAATATTTCGTCTGCCACTTAAATATGTATTTTTTTACTCTGTATTCATACGTGTGCATATGACAATAAAGTTGAATCTAATCTAATCTAAAAAAAACATCAGAATAACAGTCTTCCAAAATCCCATGGGTGAGGACATGTGTGACATACCCTTCACATCTATGGTATTCTCCTACACTAGGTGTTTCAGTACAAATACTTACAACAATCAGTTCCAAGAACTGTGATATCCACTCATTCAAAAGCATTAATCCTTAATCCTCAAAGACTGAGAAATTAAGTCAACCAGATCAATGTCAAGGTGTAATCATTTTAATGGTTGGCTGGAGTCACACTACCATCACAGAGATGTTGGTGAGTTGGAGAATCCAAGGATTATGGGTATCTGTCAATTTGATTCTAATGCTTTTTTATTTTTACTGTTCAGTGTGGCTTCACAAGATGTCGGCAAGACTGAAAAATTTGACTCATGGCCGAAATTTAGGCTCCTGCCTAGATCATTTGTTGGTTTTCAGAGTATGGTAAGGATAACTGAAGGATAACTGAGAAGCCCATTCTGACTTTTTTTTTAACGGGACTCAATGAGAAATTGATTTCTGATGTAAAGGTGTCCCACAAAGTTGAGCAGTCCACGCTCACTAGAATTGTTTACCTGAATCTTCTCTCCTTTGGAAAATAAGATACAAATAAACTAATCTAATCTGTTCTAATAGTTTACCCTGACCTTGCACCACACCTCCCAGTGTAGTGTAGCTTCTGTACAAACTAATCAGATTAGTTCATTTTACTACTGTAGTATGATATTGTATGAGAGATTTTAGGAAAGCACTCCAGTTGCATGTAATTCAGCATTATAAGACTATATAATGATGTGGAGGACAGACATCTGCTAGCAGACCATACTGAAGGCTCAAGCCGACACCCTCACATCACTTTTAGTGTAGTTTATAATTGGGGACTCCTGTGTTGTGGATAGTCATCTGCTTGATGGTGTGTGACATTATCAATATAAACTGACACAACTGCAAGTAACACGATGACTGTAAAAAGTATAGCCTTTAAAATGCTAAAGTACTCATTTATATTTCAAGATCACATTTCAGTAAAGATTACCATGTGATCACAATATGTGGACTGGCACTGAGGCATTCTGGGAAATACAGTGTTCATCCGATACCTTGATGTCAAATTGACATCAAATGCCCACTGGCTTTTTTCAGTGTAAGACTCTTTATAATCTTACATCAAGTAGACTGGCTCAATGACACTGCTCATGTCTACTCACCTTCATTTTGTTGCCTCGACTGAGTTACTTCATTTTTTGAAGTGGAATAATGCACCAATAAAATTGAGTAATCCGTTGTTTGACTTTTTACAGTGAACTCAATAGTGTAGCGATCTCGTTTCTGTAGCAAAAGAGGCAGCCATGGCCTACTGGTTGGGGCTTCGGGTTTGGAACCAAAGGTTTGCTGGTTAGGTTCAGGATGATCGATATCGTCTATAATTTCTAATTATGGCAATGTGAATGTCCTAACCTCGTCAACGTCAACCTGAATGTTGCTGGCCCCTTAATCGAGCTCTATGGTTCTTAAATAGAATGACAGAGCAAGTCAGTAATGAAAACAAATATTTCAAGAAATGGTTTGATTGCATCGCGTGAGAATTTGTTTCTGTTATGGCTAGCATGCACTGTATGCAGCGGTAGGTTTGTTAAGACAGACATTATATTGTGTCTTAAAATGCTTTTTCTGCCTCATTATGAGGGCCTGTGTAACCTGGCAATATGACTGGATAGCAGCACTAGCAGTATTAATTACAATAATGCTAAATATGATGCTAAATATCAAAGCGCTATTCCAAACCATGGTGGGAGTATAGCCTTACATAGTGGGATGGCACACTTATGCAAAGTGAAAAGGAAGAATTGAACTGTTCTAACCGCTGTTCTAAAGCATTTCTAAAATGTGAATGTGTGGAACATATGGCTTTTCACAGAGAGAGAGAGAGAAAGAGAGAGAGAAAAAAAAGGGAGAAAGAGAGTGTGAGCATGTGGGAGTGTGTGGTGTGTGGGGTGTGTGTGTGTGTGTGTTTGTGTGTGCGTGTGGGGAGGGGGGTTTGGATTGGGCTCAGCATCAGCCTGTGTCAGTCCAATAAGCGTTGAGCTTTGTGTTGACTACACTGCGTAACAGAGAATAATTGAGACGCACTGATGCTAAATGACAGTTCAAACGACTGCACACATTTGAACCTGTTTTAAGAATTTAATTTATAAAGTTTTTGGTGACATTTTAGTGGATGCAGAGCAGCAGAGTATATGTAGTCATGTAATAGGCACCTCTGGTGTGTGTGTGTACACGTGTGGTATGCGTGGGCATTCGTGCATGTGGTGTGTGTGTGTGTGTGTAGTTGCATTATTGGCGTGTGTGTGCGTGCGTGTGTGTGTGTGTGTGGTTGCATGTGTGCTGTGTGGGTTACCAGTTGGCTGAAGTCCTGGGCCTGCCACAGAAGCCAGTCTTCATTTAGGGTGTAGAGGGCCTTGCCCGTGACGGAGTCCACTGGCCCTTTACTGATCTGCTCCATCAGAGCACACACCAGCAGGTACAGAGGCTGCCCTACACACTCCTAAAGGGTGGGACACACACACACACACACACTTAAAAACGGCGCCAAAAGAAACGGCCCATGCCCCAATGCCTCGTGTTCCTCTCTGCACTGTCTCCCCTGTGTGGTCTCCTGAAAGAGATCACTTCTGCTCACGTGACAGACCGGGTGAGTGCACAGTAGAAGTGAAACCAGGCTGCATCCTGCTGCTGCTGCGGCCCAGCAGCACGGTGAGTGCCATGTGCAGATGGGCACACAGGTCACATAAGACAACTGATCCACGTGCAGATGGGCACACAGGTCACATAAGACAACTGATCCACGTGCAGATGGGCACACAGGTCACATAAGACAACTGATCCACGTGCAGATGGGCACACAGGTCACATAAGACAACTGATCCACGTGCAGATGGGCACACAGGTCACATAAGACAACTGATCCACGTGCAGATGGGCACACAGGTCACATAAGACAACTGATCCACGTGCAGATGGGCACACAGGTCACATAAGACAACTGATCCACGTGCAGATGGGCACACAGGTCACATAAGACAACTGATCCACGTGCAGATGGGCACAGAGGTCACATAAGACAACTGATCCACGTGCAGATGGGCACAGAGGTCACATAAGACAACTGATCCACGTGCAGATGGGCACCTATCTGCTCACTCCCACACTAATGCCCTCTCCTTTACTTACGCCCTTGTCCACTAATGTCCTCTTCTTCACCTACACCCTTGTCCACTAATGTCCTCTTCTTCACCTACACCCTTGTCCACTAATGTCCTCTCCTTCACCTACACCCTTGTCCACTAATGTCCTCTCTTTCACATGCCCCCTTGTCAACTAATGTCCTCTCCTGCACCCTTGTCCACTAATGCCCTCTCCTTCACCTACATCCTTGTCCACTAATGTCCTCTCTTTCACATGCCCCCTTGTCAACTAATGTCCTCTCCTGCACCCTTGTCCACTAATGTGAACTGCTTTATCTACACACTTGTCCACTAATGTCCTCTCCCTCACCTGCATCCTTGCCCACTAATGTCCTCTCCTTCACTTACACCCTTGTCCACTAATGTCCTCTCCTGCACCCTTGTCCACTAATGTCCTCTCCTTCACTTACACCCTTGTCCACTCGTGTCCTCTCCTTCACCTGCACCCTTGTCCACTAGTGTCCTCTTCTATGTTATACCAAATAGTCTTGTTAGTTTTCCTACCAGGCTTGACTGACCCCGGACTACCCCAAATAAACCCTTGACTTCTATCTCTGTATTGCTGCATAGTTGTATTATGTTTGGTACCACTCTCACTCCAGGGTGAGTTGCTCCAGTCCCAGTTGTTGTTACTCATCCAAACTGTGGCTGAAATGTCTGTTTGTCTGACGTCTATATGTGTGTTTCTTTGTATCTATCCTGTCTTATGTGTGTATCTATTGACCTGAGCCTGCTTAATAAAATGAACTGATGAATTGAACTAATAGATTGAACTGATTAATTGATTGAGTGGTCAGACCCTGAGGAAGCCGTAGAGGCAGATGGACATCCAGTTGGTGAGCAGTTTCTCTACGATGGACTCGGTGCGGCGCAGCAGCAGTTTGGGCTGGGCGTTACTGGGCTGGTCCATCAAGGCCACCAGCAGTTTCTCCATCACCTGCGTCAGGTAGGGCAGGTCATCGTGCAGAGCCAGCGTTAGCAGAGACGCCACCATCACCCTGGGGGGGGGGGGGGGTAGACAGAGACAGAGAGAGAGATAGAAACAGAGAGAGAGGGGAGATCAAGTGTTATAAGGTGAACCGTGGTTGATGCAGGGGGAGAGAGATAGAAGAAGAGAGAGAGAGGGAGGGAGAGAGTAAGAGGGAGAGAGAGAGAAAGAGTGGGTCAAGTGATGGGAATTGAGAGGACACGTCGGGAGGAAGTGAAGAAAGCCAGGAGGGGGACCAGGAAGCGGAAGAAGCGAGTCTGATCAAAGAATAGCCCTGCTTACAGACTTCCTGTTTGACTACCGCTATTAAAGACCGCCTCAGATCAGCTTTGACCAGGGAAATCCAAAGTGTGTTGTGTGTGTTGCGTGCCTGTCTGCTTGTGTGTGTGTCTGCTTCTGCTTCTGTGTGTGTGTGTGTGTGTGTGTGTGTGTGTGTGTGTGTGTGTGTTTGTGTTGCCTGTGTATGTATGTGTGTGTGTGTGTGTGTGTGTTTGTGTTGGCTGTGTATGTGTGTGTGTCTGTGTGTATGTGTGGTTATGTGTGTGTGTGTGTGTCTTGCTTTCCAAGTACAACAACTTCCCTTGTGAGTCAGAGAGCCTGTACTGGATGTGAACATGAAATCCACACATCAATGTCATAAGGTCAGATGAGCTGTGTGTGTGTGTGTGTGTGTGTGTGTGTGTGTGTGAGAGAGAGAGAGGTGTGTAAGAGAGAGAGAGAGAGAAATGACATCCTGATCTGAATGTGAATGTTTTGGCCAACATTCTTCACTTACTTCAGGGTCCATCTTGTCTCAAGCAACATGGGATCAAGTGCTCTGCTCAATAGTGGCAGCTGAGAATCAAAGGCACAACTCTAATAATCCTAAGCTGGCTCTTTAACCACTGTGCCTGACTAATACTGAACCATAAGCACCATTCGTAACCTGCAGGCAGTTTCCAGAGCCCGGCATCCACGGCAAACACACGTTTGTGGGCCGGTCCTACACCACGTTTCTTTTAGTTTTCATCAAACGCTGATGTGAGGTTTACAGTGTTACATACATTTCCCCACATCCAGTATGCATGCACGCACACACACGCACACTCACACACACACACACGCACACACACACACACACACACACACTCAGACTCACTTGTCCTTGACTAGGAAACTCTTCTGTTCCTCCAGGGCGTGGACAAATGAGGTGAGGAAGAGCTGATCTCGGATCAGGTGGGATAGGGCCCAGCAGCTCTGGTCCTTGAGATCTTTTGAGGACAGCTGCAGGTGACAACACACACCCAATACAGGTCACACATGCTATAACACCCAGAGGAGCCGGGATCAGGCTGAGTGTTTGTGGTTATGTGTTTCCTCTCACACATCCTGCGGCACATCTCACCTGGGTGATGTCTTTCATCATAGACGTTGCCAGGGGACCACCCTAAACACAAAGACCAGGAAAAAAGGCTTTACCGTAAATATATCTATATACTGGACCATAATACTCTATGCGTCATTTACCGTAAATATATCTATATACTGGACAATAATACTCTATGCGTCATTTATACCTATAGGACTGGAGAATGCCATTTAAAGCAACAGTGCTCAGCCAATGAAAATGAGGCCCTGTTGTTCAAGGTTATCAAGTGTTGTAGGTAGAAATAAGAATGAAACAATTTAGAGAACACAGACCGAATCATGAAACGGCAGCCAACGCTAACTAATGAGGGCAAGGAAACTGGTTTCAGTTTCTTTTCTTATGCCCTGTTCAGTTAGCGTTAGCTGCCGGTGGGCGAATGCAGCCTATGCTGTACTAAACTGTCTCGTTCTTATCCCTACCGACAGCACTCAACAACCTCGAACAGCAGGGCCATGTGTTGGTTGTCTCCCGACTGTTGCTTTACTATAGCGGCGTAGCTTAGCTACCTCTGGAAAGAAGATTCTAGAAGCAAAGTGCTTGTAATCCAGAAAAGGTATGGCCCCAGTGCTGGATATCAGCTCTGTTCTTTCTGTCTGCAAGTCCACAAAACCTGGCAAAGGACAAAAGGCATTTCAGCGTCAGGTCATAGGTGTGTGTGTGTGTGTGTGTGTGTGTGTGTGTGTGTGTGTGTGTGTGTGTGTGTGTGTGCGCACGTGTGTACCCTAAAAGCCACAGTATACATTTCAGCATCAGACGTCTTATTGCTTTGACTGTGTGTGTGTGTGTGTAACCCAAATATACACATATACAAGACTATATTTCCTGTCTGTGTGTTTGAGCTTGTCAGATCTAAGCTACATGTGACCTGTGTGTGTATGTGTGTGTGTGTGTGTGCGTGTGTGTGTTTGAGTTTGTCAGATCTAAGCTACATGTGACCTGTGTGTGTATGTGTGTGTGTGTGTATGTGTGTGTTTGAGCTTGTCAGATTTAAGCTACATGTGACCTACGTGTGTGTGTGTGTGTGTGTGTGTGTGTGTGTGTGAGCTTGTCGGATCTAAGCTAGATATGACCTATGTGTGTGTAAGCTTGCCAGATCTAAGTTAAATGTGACCTGTGTGTGGGGTGATTTTTGAGGAAACTCACCTTGGCGTATGTCACTGCGGATCTGACATTCAATTGTCTCAATCTGCCTCTGCATCTGATCCCTAAGTGTCTTCTGCTTCTTACGATGGAAGTACAAACCAACCACCACTATGGCCACTATCACACACAGACACACAGTATACAAAAAGGATTGTAAAAAGGTTCTTACTATTTCACATACTCTGTACTGTTTTGTGATGTGAACGCATGAATGTCCTTACCACAGATTCCGAGGGTCATGCAAACAAGGATGCTGATGACCATTTTCCAGTTTAGGCTTTTCTGAAGGTTGACGGTAAACTTTCCCACAGTGATCTAGAACGTAGAGTCACACTGCTGTTGAAGATACTTGCCCCTCAAGTACCAAAGACCATTAAGGACAAGGCCACATAAGAATAGACCTGCTTTCAGAAATGATAACCACTCCCATCATCCAAACACCTGTCATTGTACTGGTGCTATGAATGTGACCATGAAAC
Organism: Tenualosa ilisha; assembly: GCA_015244755.2. Lineage (NCBI taxonomy): Eukaryota > Metazoa > Chordata > Actinopteri > Clupeiformes > Clupeidae > Tenualosa > Tenualosa ilisha. Next base: position 156,438 of record PYXC01001673.1, read on the forward strand.
CCATACTTGATCCTGTTTACAGAATTCTCCTCAAAGTTGCAAATTTGCTGTCCAAAGATTTTTTTATTTTTCATAAAACTGGTCTGTTCTTTCAACAGCAATAATGGAGCTGGAGAGAGGGAAGAGAGCAGTGACCCCAGTGACCCCAGTGACCCCAGCAACTCTTTAACCTGGATCTCCAGGGTGCTCAACAAGCCCCTTGACTGCAATGCCAAAGAGCCAGGCTTGTTGGTGTGGCAGTCAGAGCACATACTTAACCGTAGTGACGCTGCACTGTCACAAGAGCAGTAAGCTCTTCAGTAAGATTTCATGCATATAATTGAGAAATAGGCACTGCCACAGTAAGGATGGGACAAAACAAACATAGTATTATTTAAATATCTTTTTCATGGAACCTCTGCAGCTGAACACAGCAAATCCTCAGATTTCAACATAATTACTCCCATCATCCAAACACCTGCCATTGTACTGGTGTTATGAACGTGACAAAACCATCCACTCTTCATGGAATATCCCAAATCAATAAAAGTTCCTGGAGTTTCTCACCCTCAGGAAGTCTATGCTGATGCCGGGCTGGGAACGGATGTTGCAGAGAACGGAGGTTGTGTCATTACTACTTTCAATTTTCTCTATCACACAGGGGTAAAGATTCTCCCCCTGGACGGCCTCCACCTTGATCTCTGACTCTTTCAGCTCCAGGGAGTCCACAGCTTTCTAGACAGAGGGAAAGCACAAGACAGAGAACAGGGGAGGGAAGGGACAGGATGGGCGGTGAAGGACTTCAGACTTTGACACAACGCGTGATGTTGATTCAGAAAATGATTGCAATATTGTGACACTGAGAGATATGCCACTAGTCGGTGTACCATAGGGTACCATGACATCACTAGCTGTAAGTGTGGGGAACCTACCTGTATGATGACGGACATGTCATTGCCAGTTCGTGTGGTGGTGAAGCTGATGAATTGTGGATCTGGCTGGTAGGTGAGCTTGTCTCTGCAGGTCACTGTCGTGTTCCCCACCACCAGTAACACAGATACCTGCCTGGGTAAGGCAGAGTCCAGCACAGCAGGACTGGGGTAGGAGAACGCCTGGAGGAAGAGAAAAGGATGTTCTTCACTTGTTGAGAAAACATCAATTAATTTAGTGAATTCTATAATCTGCTAATCTGTATAAGCCATCTATCTATTCATCAGACCCCCTAATCCCTAATTTATTCATTCTGTGTTTTGTTGAAGTCAAGCTGCAGTGGTTTTGAAGCAGGAGTAGAATAGTAGCAGCCTTACCAAATTACTTCAGATGTGAAAATCACAGAAAACTTACATTGCAAAAGTTGCGACACAGAATTTTCTCACTTACCATGGAGCTGTTGAGAAGAGCGATCTCCATCAACGGTTCCTCATGCTTCACACTCTCCACAAACTCCAGGTTAGAACCGTTGAGTACAATCTCTCTGCCTCCGCTGCAGAACACAGAACCGCACATTAAATCACATATCAGAACACTTGTGGAAGCATCACAAGGTGCATGTAAGATGTTCCTCTCTTTCAAATGGGCGCATGCTAGCCTAGGAAGCAGATGTTCCTCTCTTTCAAATGGGTGAATGTGGCATTTTGAATAAACAAACAATAACTCCCTTCACACACTTTAACAGCTACATAGTGCTATAGTGTGCCTAGATTGCTCAAAGTCATAGTCTACAAACACACAGATAAGCGCTTTGTGAATCCCCTTCATCAGAGACATCATTACACAAAACCAGAAGCCTATTTAGTAATGGAAACAGCCAAGCCCTGACCCACAGTTACACAGACACAACAATGGAGAAGTGAAAGTGCTGTGCAATACTTTACACACACACACACACACACACACGCGCTCAATGTTAGATGCCTCAGCTTGGACCAAAGAAGAGAAGATGGACGCACTGAGCTGTGAAATAAAAAGAAGACAAGACACAAAGAAAGAGGAACAGACTCATACACACACTGAGACACGCACATACACACACACACACACACACACACACACACACACACAGAGGTACAGACTCACACACACAGATACATGCACATACACACATACACACACACACACACACACACAGCAGAACAGACTCATGCACACACACACACACACATACACACACACACACAGAGGAACAGACTCACAGACACACACATACACACACACACACACACACACTCACAGAGGAACAGATTCACAAATGCACAGACACACGCAAACACACACACAGAGGACACACACATGGCTGCAGGGGAATGCAAGCCCTTCAGAGATTTTCCAAAAGGAGAAATGAGATCTTATCAAGCTTATCTACTGTGTCTATTTACAGACTTTTTTCCATTTCTTTTGCTTCTTTGGAGCTCCTGTTACTGTTAGCTGGGGGTACTAGGGGGTGCTAGGGGCATAGGGAGGGGGGGGCTAGGGCATACTAAGGAGGGTAGGGGGGGTAGGGATACATAGGGGGTGGGGGCTAGGGGCATACTAAGGAGGGTACTAGGGGGCTAGGGGCATACAAGGAGGGTACTAGGGCATACTAAGGAGGGTACTAGGGGGGGGCTAGGGGCATACTAGGAGGGTACTAGGGGGCTAGGGGCATACTAAGGAGGGTACTAGGGGGGTGCTAGGGGCATACTAAGGAGGAGGGTACTAGGGGTGGTGCTAGGGGCATACTAAGGAGGGTACTAGGGGGGGCTAGGGGCATACTAGGAGGGTACTGGGGGGGCTAGGGGCATACTAAGGAGGGTACTGGGGGGCTAGGGGCATACTAAGGAGGGTACTAGGGGGTGCTAGGGGCATACTAAGGAGGGTACTAGGGGGGGCTAGGGGCATACTAAGGAGGGTACTGGGGGGGCTAGGGGCATACTAAGGAGGGTACTGGGGGGCTAGGGTACTAAGGAGGGAACTAGGGGCATACTAAGGAGGGTACTAGGGGTGCTAGGGGCATACTAAGGAGGGTACTAGGGGGGGGCATAAGGGGGTACTAGGGGCATACTAAGGAGGGTACTGTGGGGGCTAGGGGCATACTAAGGAGGGTACTAGGGGGGCTAGGGGCATACTAAGGAGGGTACTGTGGGGGCTAGGGGCATACTAAGGAGGGTACTGGGGGGCTAGGGGCATACTAAGGAGGGTACTAGGGGCTAAGGAGGGTACTAGGGGGGCTAGGGGCATACTAAGGAGGGTACTAGGGGGGCTAGGGGATACTAAGGAGGGTACTGTGGGGCTAGGGGCTACTAAGGAGGGTACTGGGGGGCTAGGGCATACAAGGAGGGTACTAGGGGTGCTAGGGGCATACTAAGGAGGGTACTGGGGGGCTAGGGGCATACTAAGGAGGGTACTAGGGGGGGTAGGTACTAAGGAGGGTACTAAGGAGGGTACAAGGGAGGTGCTAAGGAGGGTTACTAGGGGGGTACTAAGGAGGGTACTAGGGAGGTACTAAGGAGGGATGTATTAAGGAGGGTTACTAGGGTACTGAGGAGGGTACTAGGGGGTACTAAGGAGGGTACTAGAGGGGTACTAAGGAGGGTTACTAGGGTACTAGGGGAGTACGGAGGAGGGTTACTAAGGTACTAAGGAGGGTACTAGGGAGGTACTAAGGAGGGTATGAGGGAGGTATTAAGGAGGGTTACTAGGGTACTGAGGAGGGTACTAGGGGGGTACTAAGGAGGGTTACTAAGGTACTAAGGAGGGTACTAGAGGGGTACTAAGGAGGGTTACTAGGGTACTAGGGGAGTACTGAGGAGGGTTACTAAGGTACTAAGGAGGGTACTAGGGGGGTACTATCGTCACTCTATTATCTCTCTCTCTCTCTCTCTCCTGTCACTCTGTTATCTCCCTCTCTCTCTCTCTCGCCCTCTCTCTCTCTCTCTCTCTCTCTCTCTCTCCTGTCACTCTATCTATCTGATTACTGTAAGGGCAAAAAGTAAAAGTTTAGATGTATGAAACCACACCTGGTCCATGTGGTCTTTGGGTTCAGAATGCTGCAGACAGGTGGGAGGTTGTAGGTGAGTTTGCCGTTGCCGTGACACTCGTCGTCCGGCGTGAGCACACACACACTCACTGTGCCTCTCACCATTCCGCTCGGGATGTGGAATGTCACAGACTCGTGGGAATGTGACAGCACTGGGGCCCTGGTCATGTGACAAAGGAGCAAATGAATCAGACATTTCACACACTCAAGAAGGTGACAGTTTTTACTAGGATAGGTACCTACTCTTTAGGATTGCAGTCCAGGTTTCCTTGGAAACGGACCTTTGTGACAGACTGCAGATTCCTTCCTTTGATGACAGCACTGTTTCGGCCATGGATGGAAACTTCATCAGGTGTGATGGAGAGAATCTCTGGCTTCTGAGATTGAGAATGAAACAGAAGAAACAGAAGAGAGAGGAAGAGAGAGAGAGAGAGAGAGAGGAAAGAAGATATAGGAAAAGACATGCGAGACAGAGAAACATGAGTGTGAACATTAGGAACTATGACTAAAGGCCAAACAGATCACTGCAGTCAACAGCATATCCAAACAGATTTGTCCCCAGGTCAAACAGTTCAAGAAATAAGTGTATTTAAGGAGTCTTTGCTGTAGTTCAGTATGACCCAGTACCTCCTTAGGCTTAGCAGTGTCTGAATACAGATGTAAATGGCAATTGGACTGCATTTATATAGCGCTTTTCTACTCCTACGAGTACTCAAAGCACTTTACAGTGCATGCCTCACATTCACCCACCAGTGGCAGAGGCAAGGTGCTAACCTGCCACTGGGAGCAATTTGGGGTTTAGTATCTTGCTCAAGGACACTTCGATGGGGTCAGCCAGAGTGGGGCTCAAACCTGCAACCCTCTGGTCGCCGAACAGCACCTCTATCACCTGCGCCACCATCGTCAGAAGTTGCAAATCCAAACAGACCATGTAGTATTTTTTTTACTTTTTTAATGCTATCTAATCTACATTAATACTATGATTAAAATCTCCTTCTGCTTACAAGACTTTATTTTAATCTTTGCTCAGTCAAGTGTCCAATTCAGCTATGAGATGTAACATTACTAGCCTATAAATGTTACATACTCCAGCGGTAGCAAACAGTTTTGCTCAGTCGGTACTTTTAGCCACAAGCCTTAGGGCCTCAATAGGTCTGCTCCCATATGTTTGGTTGGACCAAAAACCATAATCTCTAACAGTAAAGCAGGGTAACAGACCCTTTCTTTAACATTATAAAGGCTAGTGTTCTTGTCTCTCTGTGTGCTTATTCTCCATGCACCAGCACACACAGGCAGGGCTGCATGAGGACTCAAGGCAGACATCAAATATAGATGATTCACCACAGAGCTCAGGCTGGGACACAGTAAAAACAGGCCTGACAAAAATACACCACTATTCAGAGGGCTTCACCTTCAGTGTGCAAACAAACCTGTCTAATTAACTTCATACTGGACTGTATGTTACTGTAAAGAATCATCTCACTACACCAAACAGTTTTTGCCCATTGCTTAAACACATTTTGCAGGCATTGGCTCACACAGATCAATAACACTTGGAGATAAATCACTCACATTTAGACCAAAGTGAAACTCTGCGAGCAAAACTTCACATCGCCTCTTCAAAATGTCTCTCTGCCACCAAATGCTACGTGCTACTTTTGAATAACGCTTTTAAATTAGCGCCTCCATAGCCATGAGATTTATTCAAATCTGCACCATCATATCCATGAGATTTATTCAAATCAGCACCATCATATCCATGAGATTTATTCAAATCAGCACCATCATATCCATGAGCTTTTTTCAAAACTCTGCTAGTTTTGGAGCTTTGGGTACAAAATAGTCTTTTAGTGTATAAGAAAAAAACTGCAAATCACCTGACTGTTTCAATGCCAAAAACAGTAAATAAACGCTGCTAATAAGTAACTTTTGAAGTAATCATTTGAAAATCAACAGAAGGGTGAAATCCTAAAATGTGTTACTTTGCGGTAAAGAACACACCAGCACACACAAGCAAAACACACCACCTAAAATAGGGAGGGAGATTTTGCAGTGGTGAGCACTTGTTACTGACATTCACAGCCAGTTTATTTATACAGTACTCTTAAGAAACCATAGCACCAGCTACAGCCACTTCCTCATGTGTTACAATGTACAAGGCTGCACTTTGCATATGTTAGTGGTTTCTAAACACATAAGCTACTGACTCATGCAAAGCCTCTTTGACCTTCTCTAATCAGTCAGGTTTGGTCTAGTACTAAATGAAACTGTGAGGAAATGGCCAATGGCCCCGCTGACAGAAGAAATGACAGCTAGAGGCAGTTTGAGCAACTTGAGCAACATCAGCAACTTACTGTGTGGTTCTGTCCTGGTGTAATTTTGTTACAAACATCCTAAGAGAGACAGAGAGAGAGAAAGAGAGAGCAAGAGTTAGATATCATGTGTACACTAGCAGATTCTATTACAAATTCTATTACAGCCTATAAAAACGTCTAGTGACACATTGGAAGAAAAGTTTCACTGGCTATTTTCCATACTTTACTTTTGAGGGATATTTCCTATACTTTACTTTTGAGGTGCAGATTAATAATATTTTCTTACTGCACAGCTAGCAACCAGCTGGCTACCATTACACCCCCACCCCCACCCAAACCTCACCCTCATACTCGCCTGTCCCGAGTCCTCATACATACGTGTCAGGACGCTAGTATGTTCCAGTTTGTAACAATCATTATCTAACTTCCCCAGTTTTCAGCGCTTCGAGGACGTGATTATGTTGTTACACATTAAGCCAACCTAAATCCATTCAGAAAGCAAAGGACAGTGAGAAAGTATAGAGCAGGGGTGACCAAACTAAAGCCCAGGGGCCAATTGTGGCCCTCTGCTCTCTTTCAGTAAAAAAACAAGATGTGATGTGGCCCACTGTTACATTGTTCTATTATTATTACCTCTGCCAAGGAGGTTATATTTCTAGGTTATGTTTTCACCGGTGTCTGTTTGTTTGTCTGTCTGTGTATAAAATAACTTGAAAATTATTGCACAGATTTGGATGACATGTTTGGACAATATGGGTATTAGGACAAGGAACAGATGATTAAGTTTTGGTGGTGGTCCGGAGCACCGTCTGGAATTTGTATTGGGTCAGTGACCCTATATTGTCTTGGCTGAGGTCTGCGAGTGCTTTTCTAGTCCATCCCACATCATAGTTTCAGTACCTGTGAGGTTTCTGAGTCCTGTGTGGATTCTGTTCTCCAAGTACAGGCATGACCTGAGGGAGACCACACACACCCTTCAGAGAAACACTTCTTACATCTGTGGAACACACACACACACACACACACACACACACACACACACACACAGTCACTGTTCTGAAGATACATGTTGTTAAATTGTCTGCCATACTGAGAAAATGTTATTATAAGGTTTGGATAGTGACACTGAAATCTTGAGCCTCTCTTAGGGCTACAGACCAAATGCTGCCAACCATATTACATCTGCAGTACCACCGAGGGCGGTGTAGCATAGCGGTTAAGGAACCTGGCTAGCGTGCAAGTAGCCTGAAAAGTTATGCTCCTGAGCAAGGCACTTAACCCTAAGTTGCTCTAGGGGAGACTGGCCCTGAACAATTAATAGTTGACCAAAAATGTAAGTGGCTTTGGATAAAAGCATGTGCTAGATGCATAAATGTAAATATAGGCTACTGGTTCACATTAAACCCATAAGTCATATTTAGGTACCAACACAGGAAACCACAGTTCTCTTACAGAGCAGAAGTTGGTGTTCCTCTGATACTAGAGCAGTTTTTCAAATGCACCTCCTTAGTGATCGTCTCCCTTTGGACTGTGATCTTCACTCTAAGGCTGAGTCCTGCGCACACACACACACACAGAGGGTCTCTGGGTCAGACACACTCCAGTTATCCACAGCAGTTTACTGAATCAGAACTAAACAGACATGAGTCCACTCACACACCTTCAGCAGGGAAGCTCTCACTAGAGAGGATGCAGGAGCAGCTGGAGGGACCAGGACTGTCACACTTCTCTAAAGCGCATGAGAACCTCAGGCCTCTGTTCAGGTTGGGCAAAGCTGTGACAGTGATGTCCTGGTTGGAGAAGAAAAAACACACTCAAACAAGAATCTGTTATCAAGCACATCACACAACAACATCAACACAAATAATAACAATAAACAAACCATTCTACCTGCCCAGTGTCACTGCGGATCATGAGGACAGAAATAATGTCCCTCTGCTTGGACGTCCCAGGAACTGAGACCCAGTCAGTGCTGGAACAGTCATGCTGAAATGAGCATCTGGAGAGGAACAGCAGGTACTGAGGCCTCAGTGAAGTAAAGATGGCTGGTATTTAGCTTTGAAATGACACAGACGGGTAGCGTGGGGTTTGGGAATCAAACCCGCATTGACGAATTGCCAGTTGCTGACGTGACCACTGCTCCACCAGTGTGTGTGTGAGGGTGGGTTGAAGTGAGGAAGTGAGGGTCTATTTAAGGTGATTAGTAAGTGTTCCTACCTGCTGTGTGTGTGTGTGTGTGTGTGTGTGTGTGTGTGTGTGAGGGTGGCTTAAAGTGTGGAAGTGAGGGTCTGTTTAAGGTCGTTAGTAAGAGCACAGTGGTGCAGCACTAAGTGTTCCTACCTGCTCTGAGGCAAACACCAGCCACAGAAGGGGTCCAGCGCAGACCAGCAGTCCCTCAGAGTCTGATATACACCACACTGGGCCACAGGGACCCTTCTCATCTACACACACACACACAGACACATAGACACAGACACACACACACAATAATAAAGCATAGGCTTTGGTTATGTCATGTTAAAAGGCTACCATCACTCATCCATACAAGTCTGCAGCATCTACCGCCTGCCATGTCTGAGATGTGCTAGTCTTCAAAATACACACGCACACGCACACACACACACACACACACACACACACACACACTTCACAGACACACACACACACACTTCACAGACTGCACTGTATTCCAACTGTCTGATGAACTTCTGTGCAGCGGGCCTACCTGGTTTCCCTGAGCCATGTAAATGTGTGTGTGATTCACTGGAGCAAAGAGCATCTTGGCTAAAAATGGCTGATCTTCAGCTGAACTGTACAACACAGTGGGGCAGCCAGGATTGAGGGCTCATCCAAACCTGGAAAACATCAATGATTAAATAATTCTAACGCAAACAAATGTGGAGCAGGGGTGCGCGGGAGGGGGTGTCGGATGATTCCAAGGGCCAGGCACTGATAGGGGGCCCTAGAGAACATTTTAATTTTATAATCAATGTTTGGGAGGCCCAAAATAATTTTCTGTCAAAAGGCCACTCCAGCGCGCGCTATGACGTACTGAAATCGCAGGTGAAAGCGCAAAGTATACAACGTAATGACACTGTAGCCATCTGTAATGAACAGATCAGATGAAATGTTAAAAAAATAACTGTTGAATAGATTATTAGAGATCAGTGCAGTTTGCAATTTAAATTAAGATACCTTTAAGTATATTACACTCACCTTGATTAGCAATCCAGTTTGAGTGTTAAGGAAAAGTACAATCCATGAGTTGGTCTTCAAGGCAGCGACTGATTTTATGGAGCTGTTCCTGAGAATAACAGCATCTGGATTGAGAACTTCATCTGTAATTCCTGCGGACTGCAATGGAAAGAAACATACACACTCCACATGGGTCACGGTTAATCCACACCAACCCCTCCTCTTTGACAACGACAAGTAAGATTGCATTTTTTGATTGAATTATGGACAACCATTTGCTCACCTTGCCTTTGTCGCACTTTTCACCTGTGTTGGTACAGAAATCTGAAATCTTCGCCGTATGCGATCGACTTATGTCAAATATCGCCACCGCGGTGTCTCCCGGATTCGTCTGGTCTTGAAAGACACCTGCCCAAAGGATGGGAGACTCGCCCGTAATAACAGCGGAGGACAGAAGCATCCACGATTTGTCATCCTCACAGCACTGCAGGACCGCGCCTTGGAGAGTTTCGAACTTGGATGCTTTGGTGTAGACTTTGGGATCTTTGGTGTGTGTATTGTCAAAATTCAAAACCTTCACTTTCAATTCGTTTCCATTCTTCACATTTGCGAGTAAATAGACATGAGAAGATGCAGTAATATGGAAGCCATCTACAAAACGGACCTCAGTACCATCAATATTTTGGATACCTGCGGATGGTCCAGAACCACCTCGGTCCATTCTAGAGAAAATTCCACCAACCTGACTGTCGTTTGTATTCCGTAGAGTTACTAAAGCGCCGTCATATGCTGTGTGTACCTTTTGCTCGTTTCTTCCAACCAGAAGGTATTTGTTATCTCCATGTCCAGTAATAAAGGCTACGTTTGGGTATGATCCAATGCTAACGTCTTCTTTGTGTATCATTGTGGAGATGCTATGAATGTCAAGAATTTCACACATACTTCCACATACTATCACTGTGTTGTTGGAGATGAAAGGGACAAGAATCTCCACTTTATTTGATGTTGTTGCATTTGATATCTGTTTCTCTGAAAAGTCCGAGTTGAGGTCGAGTCTTATCTGATGAAGTCGAGAATTCGTGAGGACGAACAGACTGTCCATCCCAACGGCGAAATTAACAACATCCCCACTGACTGCGTATGAGTCTTCACAGAGAGCGTACCTGCAAATAGCCAAAATAATGGCAAGAGACGCAACTTCCATTTTGCGCCGAACTTCAACTACAGCTGTCTGAACGCGATGTCCATGTCTGACAGAGCAGTTACTTCGGCGTCCTCAAAGAGTAGAACATCATTTAGTTCCCCAATTCAAACCGGGATGATTTCACCAGCCGAACTTCCGCGAACACTAGCTTTCTTTGCCAATGCAGTATAAGAAAGGGGAGGGTAACTACTTTTAAGATTCTGGTATAAAGACTCCATTTGAGAGGAAGATGTAAGACAGTGCAGATGAAACTGGACGTGTGGTAGATTAAACAAGAAATGTACCTTGTAGTTAACTGAGTTTAACGTATACGACCTGTGCGAATACATTCTGATTTTCTGGGTAGGAATAAAGTGGCCGACTGCGCAGCCTGCTGTGTCTTGATCGAAAGGTTTTCACATACCAGCATGTGCTTGTGCAGTGAAAATTCAAAACTTCCCAGCTACAGAACAAGAGACATTTACTCATTCCTGTGAAGTGTGTGTCGCAGACTATGGTCACACCCTACATGTACATGAGCAAGCTCATACACCCATGACCATGTCACTCTCCATCAAACTGGCAGCTCAATGGCTTCAGGGGTCTCGTTCTCTCTTTGATGCGCTACTTAGGTATTTGACCCAATACTGCCATCTACTGACTAGTATTTAAAAGAATGAAAATGGGCACAGCACCCTGCCAACTTGCGTGTAAAGCAAATGCCGTCTTTCAATCTTCCAGTCTTCACTTTCTAACTTTCAATGATGGGACACCAGGACACATGACACTGGGTGGGCATGAAACCCCACTGTGCTGACATGGAACCAGAGCTGAGATACAGAATCAGGCCCTGAGATACAGCCCAGTGATGGAGGTGTACTTGTGCAGTGTGGATACAGAATAACAGGTGTCACTTCGTAAAAAGTGTACTTTGTCAAGGCTGTGTGGACACATACACACATACATGTAGATACACACACACACACACACCACACACACACACACACACACACACACACACCAGGCTCACAGACATGCATAAACACATGTAGACAACATGCACACACTGAACTGGGCATAAACTGCGAGTATCCTAAAGGCAAACCAAGCAACATTTTAGGTTCATTTACCAGCTTCATGGTCACTTCAACAGTTAAGTGGGATTTTCTGATAATGTGGTAGCCTCAGGCATTTTTGAGTAAAAGTTGGCAGACTTTCTAAAAGTATATTTTGTGCTGATACGATTTTTGCAGTTTTCCAAGCTGCATCTCTGATGTGTACCTCAGCAGAGGCACATTTGCATATATTTTGCCTAAAAAACACTGTACACCTTCAATGTTGCATACACGAAAACAGTGAAATAGCAAAAAGTTGCACATATCCGTTGATTAAATAAGTACCAAATTTGGCTGCAATCGGATGAAAGGAACTCTAAAAACACACTTATGTATAATGCATAAATAATGCATGAGTGTCCCAAATTACTACAGTATGATAGAAGAGTGGTTCCCAACCTGTGGGCCGCCGCCGCCGTCAATGTATTGCAGGTGGACCGTGGGAGGTCTTTTAACTAAAAAAAATAATAGTGATAAAATATCATGAAGGATTACAAAAAAAGTTTGGATGGTTCAAGTAAAAAATACCCAAAGGGATTTACATTAAAAGAAATCAATATTAGTCTTGTAACAGGGTGATGGGAAGACCATTTAAATAAATTAGTTTTAAAATATTAGTATTTCATGTAGTTCATAATTACTCATTTGGGCTAAAAAAAGTTTAAGTTTACAAGAGAAATAAATAGAAGACATTTAGGAATGAGTTAGACTTTTAGGTTATCTTGGTGATATTCCCCATAGGTTGGCGAGAAGAAATATGGGAAATGTAGTTGTGTATAGGAATTGGCCTACATATTTGAGTTCCCTTTGGGATATTTTCAAGGTGTGCATTTTGTTTCATAAGTAAAATGTTAAGCGCATTATTTTCACAATTGAATGTAAAATGTGTTTTATTTTATTATGTATGTACGTGTGTAGAAATACTGTCAGGTTGAAAGGTCAACTGGGGGGTGCGAGAGGGAGAGAGAAGAAGGAGGTTGGAAGCCATTTTTCTGTCCTGGTGCGGAGTCGCTAAAGAAGTAACTGTCTAACATTTGCTCGCATGGTTGAGGCTGTTTTAGTTCTTCACTGTGTTCGGACTGAATGTGGAATTGAACTGAGCAGTAAAGACTGTGCAACGTCTGTTTTTTTTGGAAGAGTTAAGCTAAGTGAAGGCAACGGAACCTATGAAGCTAGTTATTCATGTTAAGTACGTCAAAAGAGCTTTCTGTTGCTGCTACTCGTGGGGAAGCTACATTGATCCATCTACGTTGAGATTCCAGGCGTCGGATCCACGACCAGAGATCTACAGAGACCGAGACATCGCCCGTGAGGTGAACTACTGATTACGAGAGCGTGTTAGATTTAAGGTACTGTGGATTTTCTTTTCTTGGCTCATTCACGAGTGAAGCGGCCAGTTGTTTGGGCCACCCCGAACCCGAGCATCGCTCCAGGCCTGCTACTGCTAGGGTGTAACTGAGTTTAGTTGCCGGCTGGGACCTGGGGTGTGTGTATGTGAGTGTGTGCGTGGACCCACGAATTTATTTTGTGAAAAAGGGTTACAATAAGGATGTGTATTGATAGGTTCATGCTAACGGTTTAATGTAGCCTGCCACTATGGAGGCTAATTTGTGACCGCAACTGAGAAGTTAATTGTGTGTTGTGTGTTTGATTTCGATTGTACCTAAGTTTACTGAGTTTTGGTTCAGTTAATTTGGAAAGGTATTCATGGAATACATCTTTTGTGTTTATATTGAAAACATTAATCATTCATACTTTATTTTCTATAATTTAAAAACTTACAATTCTTTATGAAGTAAACTATTTTTACTTAACATTTAAGACGGGGACTTCTGAGTTTCATTTGGCCACTTTAAGAATAAAAGGATTCATGTTTAAAAGATAAATGATAAAATAGAATTTCTTATGGTTAAAAGACCGAAAGGACACCAGGTTTAAGATAGATTACTTTATTTGGCTTATGCTTTAGAAACATTTAGAGAGAGCCTAAATTAGAAAGGGGAGCAGCAAACAGTTTATATTCAAGGTTGGGTAAAGGAACCCACGAACGCCCCTTCAGTACCTGGTAAGGCCTAGGGGGCGCTACATAAAATGGAGGCACCGCTGGGATGGTTTGTTGTTTTCCCCCCATTTGTTTGATTCATTGGTGAGGAAGAGAGTGCTTAATTGAAATTTTGTATGTTGTTTCAGTATTAACTTTTAAATATGGATGTAGGACTTAGTTCTATTTCACAAGAAGAACTTGTTGAGTGGTGTAACGATGCATTGATTGAGACAGATCATGCAATGGTATTAGTTGGCGTTCCAGCTGATGCTGAGATAGCATTTATTGAAGAGACAGCTGAAACTGTAAAAGTTTTTGGTAGAGTCCGTGTTAGATCTTGTAAGTCTGGTCCAACTGCAACCAGTAAATTGGTCTTGTGCGAATGTCGTGAGAAGATTGACCTGAGCCGTGCTCCAGCTGTACTTTTGCCTGATGATAGTGGGCACGCTTGGAAGATTGAGGTTGTCAGAGATATCGACCCTGCCCCTGAGGATTTTGGAACAAAGCTGAAGAAACTTTTACACGCTGAAGGCAAGTCCTTAACGGATGTACAAGCACTGCTTACTCCCTTACCAGTTAGTTCACCTGAAGCTGTCATTAGGGCTGTAGGAGAGCTTCTAGAAAAGAACAAGACTTCCAATGAGGGCACAGCTTATAAGAGATTACGAGTTTTCTCAGGGGTGGTTCCTACTCCATCAGGAGAAGAAAGCATGGAGCATTGGATTGAACAGGCTAAGCTCATGATTGCTGAGTGTGATTGTAGTGAGAAGGAAAAACGAAAGCGCATTGTGGAAAGCTTAAAGGGTCCTGCCCTCGAGATTGTCAAGGCAGTTAGATTGTCAAGTAATGATGCTAGTGCTTCAGATTATCTAGTAGCACTGGAAAGTGCGTTTGGGACCTCTGAGTCTGGTGAAGATTTATACTTTGCATTCCGACTTCTTCGCCAGAATCCTGGGGAAGCTCTGTCCGAGTTTCTTCGTCGAATGGAGAAGTCACTGACAAAAGTAGTGCAGAAAGGTGGGTTGCCTGCGGCACAAGTTGATAGAGCGCGAGTTGAGCAGCTGATTAGAGGAGCTATCGAGTCCGACATGATGATGTTACAGTTAAGACTGAGAGAGAGAAAAGAATCTCCTCCTACTTTCTTACATCTTTTGAAGGAAATTCGTGAAGAAGAGGAGAATGAGGCCAAAAGGTGCCGACTTGATGCAACTGCGAAACCAGTGCATCTTCAAGATGTTTCAGAGCCGAAACAGACTGAGGTCCAGGCATTGAGGGCTGAGGTTAAAGAGCTGCGCACCAAACTAGAAGTCATATAAGGCACCTGCAACACCTAAAGCCTCAGAGCCTAAAGCTAAGCCTTCTCCCAAGTGTGCTGAGGCACAGCCAGACTCTGAGGTGCAAGAGCTGAAGACTCAACTCCAGCAATTGCAACACCAGCTGACTGTCATGAGTATAGAGCGCCGTGTGCCGCCCAGATGGAAACCAGTTCCACAACAGGCTGCAAGTTTAAGTGATAAAAGCAGACCACCTGCTAACCGAGGTGATTTCTTTTGTTATCGATGTGGTGGTGACGGACACATTGCTAGCAATTGTCAAGAAGCAGAGAATCCTTCAGAAGTTATTCGAAAGTTACTTCGTTCACTGAAGCGAGTCAGAAGTGACAGAAGTCAAAATCAGACAGAGAGCAAAGATTCTGCTTTCTCCGGGAGGAGTCGGGTTGGTGCAGCTGCTCCAAACGACCTTCCTAGTGGTTTGGTGGGGCCAGCCTCCACCATTTCTGTAAAGATACATGGCCATGTGTGTAAAGCGTTACTAGACAGTGGATCTCAAGTAACAATAATATTTGACAAGTGGTACAAGAGATACTTATCTAAAGTGCCGATTCACCCAATCACCGGTCTAGCGATATGGGGTTTGAGTTCATCCAGCTACCCTTACCACGGCTACATAGTGGTAGATGTCGAATTTCCAGTTACACTGACCGGAGGATGTGAGACTCTCTCTGTGTTGGCTCTGGTCTGTCCCGAGCCGAGTGGTCCAGACCACATCCCTGTTATTATTGGGACAAATGCCAACTTGTTCCATCGTTTAGCCGCTCTGTGCGGAGAGCCTAACGCTTCTAAGCAGGCACATTCCCTGAGAATCCTACCTCAGACACCAGTGGTGGAGCTTTTACACAGTCAAGAGATGGATGAGGAAGAACCCATTGGTGAAGTTAGGTGGATGGGTCCAGGCCCTTTAGCCATTCCTGCTAGAGGTGAAAGATCTGCTATCTGCAGGGTTGAATGTAAGACACCATTGAAAAGAGACATAGTCATGGTTGAAACGCCATCTTCTGTGACACTGCCTGCTGGTGTGCTCATTCAGCCGGTGGTGTTACCATCTTCTGCCCTAAATGCCAACAGTTTCAAAGTCATGATGAGAAATGAGACCCTGAAAGAAGCCACTATGCTGGCTGGAACGATCGTGGCCCATGTGTACCCCACGGATACAGTTACTTCAGCACAGAGATCTAAGTCCTCATCCAAGGTCCTTGATGTAGAATTGTTTGACTTTACTGATTCCCCCATTCCAGAGTTCTGGAAGAAGAGGTTAAGTCAGAAGCTGTCTAAACGAGGCAATGTGTTTTCGTTTGATGAGTGGGATGTGGGTCTGGCCAAGGGAGTAGAGCACCACATAAGACTCCATGACCCCAGACCATTTAGGGAACGATCCAGGCGCATAGCCCCAGCCGACATAGATGATGTGCGCCGCCACCTCAAGGACCTCATGGCAGCGGGCATCATCAAGGAGTCAAGAAGCCCATATGCATCTCCGATAGTAATTGTCAGGAAGAAAAACGGAAGTGTGCGCATGTGCATTGATTATCGAACCTTGAACAACAGAACAATCCCTGATCAGTACACCACTCCGCGTATAGATGATGCTTTGGACTGTCTATCTGGCAGCTGTTGGTTTTCGGTGTTGGATTTACGGAGTGGGTATTACCAGATTCCCATGGCTGCCGAAGACAGAGAGAAAACCGCTTTCATCTGCCCTCTTGGATTCTACGAATTTCAGAGGATGCCCCAAGGAATCACTGGAGCTCCAGCTACTTTCCAACGCTTGATGGAGAGAGCTGTGGGTGACATGCATCTGCTCCAGGTAATTGTTTATCTCGATGACATAATCGTGTTTGGACGTACCTTAGAAGAGCATGAAGAAAGACTTCTGAAAGTGCTCGACAGACTGGAAGAATCTGGTCTGAAGATATCGCTGGACAAGTGTCAGCTTTGTCAGCCACAAGTGAAATATGTTGGACATATTGTGTCTGCTTCAGGAATAGCCACTGACCCAGAGAAGGTGAGTGCTGTTAAGAACTGGAGGATGCCCACTGACCTGAGATCTTTGAGGTCGTTCCTCGGATTCTGTGGCTATTACCGTCGATTTATCAAGAATTATTCAGCCATAGTTCGTCCACTTACAGAACTTACAAAAGGCTACCCTCCAACCAGGAATGGATGCAAGATTGCCCCTGAGAGACCCTACTTTAAAGAAGGAGATCCTTTCGGTGAGCGCTGGGACAAGGAGTGCACCAAGGCCTTCCATAGCATCATTTACTGCCTGACCCATGCCCCCGTGTTAGCATTTGCCGATCCAACCAAACCATATGTACTTCATGTAGATGCCAGTTTGAAAGGGTTAGGCGCTGTTCTTAACCAAGAGTACTCTGAAGGTTTGCGGCCGGTCGCATTTGCAAGTCGCAAATTAAGTGCCTCGGAGCAGCGTTATCCCATTCACCAGTTAGAATTTCTGGCATTGAAATGGGCAGTCGTGGACAAGTTTCACGATTATCTTTATGGGGCAAAGTTCACGGTGAGGACAGATAATAATCCGCTCACGTATGTCTTAACAAGTGCCAGGTTAAATGCCACTGGTCATAGGTGGTTGTCGGCCCTTGCCACCTATGATTTTAAGATCCAGTATCGTCCTGGGCGACACAACATTGACGCTGATTTGCTGTCACGTCAGTTGATGTCTAATGACGTGTTGCCCGACTGGACAGAAATATCTCCACATGGGGTTAAAGCCATCTGTCAGGTAGCCACCCCAGATGAGCATATAGATGGGCGACTTATTGACCAATTAGGAGCCACTCCCCAAAGTGTCCCTGTTGTCTACACCTGTCTGATGCAGTTGGAGATGGGTGACCTAGAACAGTTGAGCCACAATGACTTGAGGAAAGCCCAAGATCAAGACCCTGTCATTGGCCCAGTGAAGAGAGCAGTGGAGACTGGTCAGTTACAGCCTGCGACCAAAAGTAAAGATCCGAGTGTAGTCTTATTGCAAAGACAAGGTACCAAGTTGGTTGTGAAGAACCACCTTCTATTTAGGATGGTGAAGAAATCATCGGGAGATGAGAAACAACAGCTTGTTTTACCCAAGAAATACCATCATATGGTCATGCATTCTCTCCACGATGACTCTGGTCACCTTGGAATTGAACGGACGAGTGAACTTCTCAAGGATAGATTCTATTGGCCACGAATGACTACTGAGATTGAGGAGTATGTCAAGAATTGTGGGAGATGTATCGCAAGGAAGACACTTCCACAACGAGCTGCCCCACTGAGTCAAATCACAAGTACTGGTCCTCTAGACTTAGTGTGCATAGACTTCTTGTCTATTGAGCCAGATTCTGCCGGGATTGCGAATGTATTGGTTGTAACAGATCATTTCACTCGTTATGCCCAAGCTTTCACCTGCAGAGATCAACGGGCCTTAACTGTAGCTAAGACCCTTTTTGAAAAATTCTTTGTGCATTATGGATTGCCTGCGCGCATTCATTCAGATCAGGGCAGAGATTTTGAAAGTCGCCTTATCAGAGAACTGCTTGGGATGCTAGGAGTCCGGAAATCTCGAACATCACCCTACCATCCGCAAGGTGATGCACAGCCAGAACGATTCAACAGGACGTTGTTGTCCATGTTAGGAACTCTGGATCCTGCCAGGAGGTCACGATGGAGTCAAAGCATCAGTCAACTAGTCCATGCGTACAATTGTACCAAGAATGAGGCTACAGGCTATTCGCCTTATGTACTCATGTTTGGTAGAGAAGCCCGTTTGCCCATTGACATCTGCTTCAATGCTTCTGCTGATGGGAAAGAGCAGGTTAAGTACCAGCAGTATGTGGAGAATATGAAGAAAGACCTTCAGAATGCATATAGGTTAGCATCTGAGGCTTCGGAAAAGAGCCATGAGAGAAACAAGAAACAGTATGATAAGAGAGTGAGACACCAAGCTTTGGCAGAAGGGGACAGGGTATTAATAAAGAATCTTGGATTGACTGGAAAGCATAAGTTACAGGACAGATGGAATTCATTGCCATACATTGTGTTGAAAAAATTGCCAGACTTACCGGTGTACCGCCTGAAACCAGAAAGAGGTACGGGAGGTATACAAACCCTTCACAGAGACCACCTGCTACCTATAGGAGAGTCTGTGAGGTTCTCAACTCCTGAAGAGAGTGAACAGAATCCTCGTAGGCCGGTGACCAGAACCCAGACCGAACAGAGACGGGTAAGGAAAGAAACGAGCACTGAGGTCAGAGAAGAGGATAACCAGATCGAGTTTGAGGAGTCTTCATCGGATGAGGATTATGGAGAACCTCACTTCTGTGTGAGAGATGATGTCAGAGAGTTATCCAGTCTGCCACCATCGGTGGTGACTGGGAGAGACACCCCAGTTATACCGGAGTCCAGTGTGTTAGAACCAGAAGAAGCTCAAGATGTTGGAGAACCAGAAGAAGCTCAAGATGTTGGAGAACCAGAAGAAATTCTGTTAGAAGAGGAGACCGAGAGTAGTCTTCAGCCACCTCCAGACCACGTGGTAGTCACGGAGTCTGAAGGGGGAGAACATCCGTCTGCGAATGAAGTGGGTGAAGATGAAACATCAGTTGAAGCACCTGTTGAGAAAGCTGTGTGTGATGAACGTCCCAGAAGACCAGTAAAGCCTGTGACAAGACTTACCTATGATGAGCCAGGGAAGCAGGTAGATAGGCCGCTTACTGTAGTTCACCGTGGTATGGTTGTTCATATAAGTAGTCCTTTTTCTGAGAGAAGGAGGTGTAGAACACTTTGGTGTCACCCAATGGCACAGTGTTTCCAGTGTGCCCATAGAAATCCTTGCCCTGAGGGGAAAGGCTTTATTCATGTCTAAGATTTAGCGCATGAGGACATGCTAACCTTCAGAAGGGGGAGAGTGTAACAGGGTGATGGGAAGACCATTTAAATAAATTAGTTTTAAAATATTAGTATTTCATGTAGTTCATAATTACTCATTTGGGCTAAAAAAAGTTTAAGTTTACAAGAGAAATAAATAGAAGACATTTAGGAATGAGTTAGACTTTTAGGTTATCTTGGTGATATTCCCCATAGGTTGCGAGAAGAAATATGGGAAATGTAGTTGTGTATAGGAATTGGCCTACATATTTGAGTTCCCTTTGGGATATTTTCAAGGTGTGCATTTTGTTTCATAAGTAAAATGTTAAGCGCATTATTTTCACAATTGAATGTAAAATGTGTTTTATTTTATTATGTATGTACGTGTGTAGAAATACTGTCAGGTTGAAAGGTCAACTGGGGGGTGCGAGAGGGAGAGAGAAGAAGGAGGTTGGAAGCCATTTTTCTGTCCTGGTGCGGAGTCGCTAAAGAAGTAACTGTCTAACATTGCTCGCATGGTTGAGGCTGTTTTAGTTCTTCACTTTGTTCGGACTGAATGTGGAATTGAACTGAGCAGTAAAGACTGTGCAACGTCTGTTTTTTTGGAAGAGTTAAGCTAAGTGAAGGCAACGGAACCTATGAAGCTAGTTATTCATGTTAAGTACGTCAAAAGAGCTTTCTGTTGCTGCTACTCGTGGGGAAGCTACATTGATCCATCTACGTTGAGATTCCAGGCGTCGGATCCACGACCAGAGATCTACAGAGACCGAGACATCGCCCGTGAGGTGAACTACTGATTACGAGAGCGTGTTAGATTTAAGGTACTGTGGATTTTCTTTTCTTGGCTCATTCACGAGTGAAGCGGCCAGTTGTTTGGGCCACCCCGAACCCGAGCATCGCTCCAGGCCTGCTACTGCTAGGGTGTAACTGAGTTTAGTTGCCGGCTGGGACCTGGGGTGTGTGTATGTGAGTGTGTGCGTGGGCCCACGAATTTATTTTGTGAAAAAGGGTTACAATAAGGATGTGTATTGATAGGTTCATGCTAACGGTTTAATGTAGCCTGCCACTATGGAGGCTAATTTGTGACCGCAACTGAGAAGTTAATTGTGTGTTGTGTGTTTGATTTCGATTGTACCTAAGTTTACTGAGTTTTGGTTCAGTTAATTTGGAAAGGTATTCATGGAATACATCTTTTGTGTTTATATTGAAAACATTAATCATTCATACTTTATTTTCTATAATTTAAAAACTTACAATTCTTTATGAAGTAAACTATTTTTACTTAACATTTAAGACGGGGACTTCTGAGTTTCATTTGGCCACTTTAAGAATAAAAGGATTCATGTTTAAAAGATAAATGATAAAATAGAATTTCTTATGGTTAAAAGACCGAAAGGACACCAGGTTTAAGATAGATTACTTTATTTGGCTTATGCTTTAGAAACATTTAGAGAGAGCCTAAATTAGAAAGGGGAGCAGCAAACAGTTTATATTCAAGGTTGGGTAAAGGAACCCAGGAACGCCCCTTCAGTACCTGGTAAGGCCTAGGGGGCGCTACAGTCTTTTCTTCAATCGAAAGTTCCGCTGACATTTGGGACAGGAGGTTGGATTGGCATTATGGGTAATGTTAGCAGCTAAACGTTGTCATGGAACAGATAGATACTCTCGCTCACTTTCCTCATCACTCACCCTTGATAACTATTTTTTGAATATATCCCTGAACATTGTCATCTGGTACAGTCATCAGAAACTGTTGACATATATTTGCCTCTGTTATCGTCTTAAAACAAAGTACAGGGACAGAGGCTACAAATATAGGAACGTCACTTCATGCGCTACACACAAGATTAAGTCCAACCAAGATCTGTAACAGAATCTAGTGTAATAACTTGTGTGAATGGCTTAGTTCACCCTTAAAACGCTGTGACATGTTCATGTGTTTTCTTTATAGAGAGAAAAAAAGATATTCGCAGCTGTTTTTTTATGTACAATTCTGCGCAAAATCCAAGATGACCTCTAAATCGACAGGAACTTCCATGTTTTCAAACTCATATTAAGATACGTGGACAGTGTGTGACAATGAGAACTGTGTTTTATTTCTAATTTTATTCATGAAAATATCTTTATTATTTGTATCCTTGTATTACAAATGGAAAAACAGAACATCTAAAATGCAAGAGTAATTAGTGTGGAGCCGTATATTGTCTTTTGATGAAAGTTTGTGAATTGAGCTCAGATTTTTTTTATTCTGTTTTATATTAAAAATAGAATGAAGAATACAGTTTTTTGTAGTTTTGGGCTTAAATACCAAATAGACAGTCACTACTGGATCCTTGTGTTCCAGTATGTAAACAACTCCACATGTTCATGGTACTGGGATTGAGTTAAGCACTGATGAGAAGAGGCTAGTGATGGCTATGTATATTATTATACATTTTTTGCTTTTATGGCAGAGGCTGTTTGCACCTGGTGGGCATAGTAAATGTGGCTATTTACACCAGGTGTATGTAGCTTTTGCATGTTGACTGTGGGTAGTATTGCTACCAGTATGTATGTGATGGCTAGTAATGATTTACACCAGGTGTATGTAGCATGGATTAGCAGAGACAAGCACCTGGGTGTCTGTAGCAAACAGTGCTACGACTGCTCTCCCTCTACTGGCTGAGACAATACTTAAAATTATAAATGATTTTCTCGTGTGTGTGGTTTGAGTTTACGTGTGAATTTGCACGTGGTGAGTGCATGTGTGTGTAAGCTTCATTATTGGGCTGCGCATGTATGCGTACATTTGTGTCTGTTTGTGTGTAGAAGTTGTGTAAGTCAATGTGTTCTTTTTAGTGTGTGAATGCATTCATGTGTGGGCGTGTGGGAGCGTGTTGTATATGTGAGTATGTGTGCCTGTGGTCGCACGTGCATGTATGCATGCACATGTGTGAGGTCTGACTTTCAATCTGTTGGTCTGGAGATGGTGGTGTGCAGCCAAGTGGCTCTTGACAGTGAGTCAAAAGACATGCCCCCAATGGAGGAAATTTCACGCATGGCGTGCACCCAGACCTTGCCTGATCTTTGAACTTCCATCTTTCACCAGGTGGCTTGATTGGTGCACTTCCTATTAGTACACTTTCGGCTATGTTTGGTTACTAGGGAACAGGTGAACAGTCTAAAAGACTCCGTAAGGAGTTTTGACTAATGTGACATGTGACATATAGGATGATGGTTAAAGGACACGTTTGGTTTTTTACACTTAAAGCCTTGTTTTCTGATCCTTTATGATGAAATACAACGATTAAAATTTTTCTTGGCCCACTGTTGTTTAATCTCTACATGCTCCCCCTCTGGCATATCACCAAGAACAACTCAGTGTGCTATCATAGCTATACAACTCAGTGTGCTATCATAGCTATACAACTCAGTGTGCTATCATAGCTATACAACTCAGTGTGCTATCATAGCTATGCAGATGAACAACTCAGTGTGCTATCATAGCTATACAACTCAGTGTGCTATCATAGCTATACAACTCAGTGTGCTATCATAGCTATACAACTCAGTGTGCTATCATAGCTATGCAGATGAACAACTCAGTGTGCTATCATAGCTATGCAACTCAGTGTGCTATTATAGCTATGCAGATGAACAACTCAGTGTGCTATCATAGCTATGCAGATGAACAACTCAGTGTGCTATCATAGCTATGCAACTCAGTGTGCTATTATAGCTATGCAGATGAACAACTCAGTGTGCTATCATAGCTATGCAGATGAACAACTCAGTGTGCTATCATAGCTATGCAGATGAACAACTCAGTGTGCTATCATAGCTATGCAACTCAGTGTGCTATCATAGCTATGCAGATGAACAACTCAGTGTGCTATCATAGCTATGCAGATGAACAACTCAGTGTGCTATCATAGCTATGCAGATGAACAACTCAGTGTGCTATCATAGCTATGCAGATGAAACTCAATTTTACTTTGCTGTCTCCCAATGACCATGCACCCCATGACTCTGATTATCAGTGTTAACAAGTGGATGTCACAAAACATTCTTCAGCTGAACACAAGCTAAACTGAAGTCTTTACATTTGGGAAGATTCAGGATTCAGCAAAGGACGTTGTGAGAAATCCTGGTGTCATCATTGACAGTAATAATGAAGCGTTTTTTCACCTAAAGAATATTGCTAAGTTAAGTAATCTTATGTCAGAAAGAGATCTAAAAAGACATATCCACACTTCTGTTTCAAGCAGGGTAGATTATTGCAATGCCCTTTTTACAAGGTAAACATCCACCATTTGTCATTTGAATGCCTGTAAAGAAGGAAGTCATTTTATTTTTCTATAGTGCTGTTTTTGACACAAAGGCCAATTAAAGCACTTAAGGCACACAAAGACATAGACAAAACATAAAACAGTCAGTCAGTCAGACATGGGTAGTGAGGTTGGCTAAACGTAGACATGGTGCACACATGCTCATCAGTCTTCAGAGACATGGAACAACATGGACAAGTTGAACCATCCAGCAGGTCTAAAGAACATCCGAGCAGGCATGGTAAACGTTGGTGACATTTCTGGCCATATATAGAGAGCACAGTTTAAAGTAGCAATCTTTCAGTGCAGATGATAAGGTAGAGATGCATCGCCAATGTAGCCTAGACTGCTCTCCACAGATGTCTTATGCCACTTGTTCTTAGTTCAGAGTTCGTTATACTGCGCAGCACTCATTTCAAACAGGTCAGCTGATCTGAAGCAGTGGATCTCGCAGAGTGAACACCTGATCCCTCTGATCAGACTTCAATGAGTAGATGGAACAGCGCAATCATTGCCAGTAGCCTAATCCTAAGTCACTTGCACAAAGTATTCTGTTAGTCCAGGCAGGACATCCAACAGACAATGAAAAATTAAGATGCTAAAACTTAAGAAGTACTTGACAAAAATAATCCGAAAAAATATTTTCAAAAAGACAAATAATGACAAGTTTAGAGCAGACATGACATAAAATAAAGGAAATCATAAAACCATCAAACAAAAACAGGTGTCAGACAGTGTGGCTCGCAGACTCGCAACGCTGGAGTTTGTGCATCTGCACATTACTGGGCTAAATGTCTTACAAAGTTATAAACTACTGAAACACACAGGCAGGATAAGCAAAAGCCAAGTGTGTTTTTCACCATTTTTACTCTCAGTGTGCAGCGGGTGCTTTATGTGCTTAGTAAAACTATGGGTTGAGTGTCCTGTTGTACAAAAACACAATTTTTAAGAGTGTGAACAGTTTAGCAGTGAGTGCCGTTTAAGTGAGTGCTTTGTGTCAAGAGTTTTGCAAAAATAGTCATTAGTTACAAAAATTGTACCTAAGCAATCAGAAGAAAAACTGTAATAATGAGACCCTCTGAATCTTTTTTGTCAGACCTAGTTTTACTGTGATACAGCCTGAGTTCTGTGGTTTAGTAGCTCTAAACCACAGAACTCAGACTAAACCGCTGGCGTGAGAGACACTAGATGCACATATTTCAGTCACACCGTGCTTTACAGTGGTCTAGCAACTAAATAGTAAGAAAGCACACACAAGAAAGAAAGCATACCAAACACATAACAGCAGAGCTGGAGATAATAGACCCTGTTGCAGGCACAGAAGGTCAACCAAATAAACTTCTTGTGGGTCTCTTGAAGAAGTCTACAGAAACAGCAAACCTAAGATAGATGGGTCAGGTTTTCCACATTTTAAGGGTCGAGGGAGCGAGAGGTGTTGCTTCAACTCTGGTGTCAACTCTGTTTACACTTGCGTTTGCATGTCCACCAAACCTGAATGACAAAAGGCATTTCAGCATACAGTAAAGTGTAACCAAGGAGTAAAAAAATACATTTCAGCTAAATAGTGATCTACATTTCATCACTCTAAATCCCACTGTCCCACCTAAGCACTAAGCCCTACATGTTAAACATGAATCAGCCTCATGCTTGCTTGAGTTTGTATGCGTGTGTGCGTGTGTGTGTGTATGGTGTCTGTGTGTGTAAGAGAGAAAGAGAGGCTGTCAAGTCAAAGTTAGACGTGGACTGTGTGAAGGGTGTTTCTTGTGCTGACCTTCATTGTGGTTCTGACAGTCAGTCATTTCACTCAGTTTCTGCATCTGATGCCTTAACATCTTCATCTTCTTAAGATGGAGGTTCAAACCCACCATCACCACTGCCACTGAAAATCCCACTCAGACTCAGACACAAACAGGTTTCCACAAAAGATCCTGTAAAGCAGTTCTGTAAATCCTGTAAGCTGTGCTTGAGAGAAGCGCAACACAAGGTACTTTACCGACTTACGAACACACACACACACACGCACACACACACGCACACGCATGCACGCACACTCAACCCCAAAACCCGACCAGTGCTCCATTTCAGAGAATCAGAGGTCATGTGACAACACAGCGGAAGCACTAATGACACAACTGGCATGTTCACAGCTAAAACCCTCTGGCCTGTTTGTTCACAGCTAAAACCCTCTGGCCTGTTTGTTCACAGCTAAAACTCTTTCTTGCCATTTTCTTTGAATTAAAATATTTACTTAAAGTCATGGTAGTGGAATTTGGCTGAATCTGACCAATTTAT
Source organism: Tenualosa ilisha (assembly GCA_015244755.2). Taxonomy (NCBI): domain Eukaryota; kingdom Metazoa; phylum Chordata; class Actinopteri; order Clupeiformes; family Clupeidae; genus Tenualosa; species Tenualosa ilisha. The sequence continues at coordinate 183,083 of PYXC01001673.1, forward strand.
ACTGTTTTATCAATATTTTATAGTGATTTACAAAACTATGCTAAAATGCAGGTTTTAGTTCAGGTTTAGTGCTAAGATGTCATGTGAAGTTATGAATGTGTTTACCACAGATTGCAAAGCTTGTGAAGATGATGAAGCGGATGAGGTCGATGCCGTTCATCCAGTTTCTTCCTTTATGAAGGGTGGATGTGACCTTTCCAACAGTGATCTAGAACACGAAGAGAAATCACAACACAAAATCACACAGCTGAATGATCGGACCTATTATACCGCCAAAGTAATTAAGATTGTTATAGATTAATGAAGACTATACGCAAATAAAGACTACTGCAGGTTAATGAAGACTAGACACAAATAAAGACTACTGCGGGTTAAAACATTCAAAAATGCTGGGATGTTGTGGAAACTGTAAATAAAAAAGAAATGCTATAATTCTCAAATCCTTCATATATTGTTTGAGAATAGTCCAAGGACAACATATCAGTTGTTTAAACTGGGTTTTTAAAATGTTTTAAAGGATATTTATGGTCATTTCAAATTTGAGTCTCAGAAAAGTTGGGATGATGTCAATGAAAGGCAGGAAAGGTTGAGCAAGACTACAGACAAAGCAAAGGAGGAGACTTCACAGTTAATTACATCAACTGCCGAGATGATTTTGTATAAAAAGAGCATTCTCTCTTATCCTAGACATGATTTCAGCAGCCAAACTGGTAGGTGTCTTCATCATGGTCTCCTTCTTGTTATGCTTAGAACGGGACAGATCTGGAGTGCAAGCTGCCTTTTTAGCATCTGGTTGCCCTTATGATGGAGCCACGCTGTTGGAACTTAGTATAGAATGCAGTTTGCCCATGTTATCTGGTCATATTTAAGGCCTTCTCTCAAAATATGATATCTGCATGGCATCTTATGCTGTTCAAAATGTATATTTCATTCAGCTTTCAGATGAGTAAGTAGATCAGAACCAAGGCACTGCTGCACCCTCATACCATCATAGATGCTGACTTTTGAACAGACCATGTTTTCATATTTTATTTTCATGTGTTGAGTCTTTCAGCTACAATAAAAATACAGCCATACAGCAAGATACATACATGCTATATATAGTGAGAAAGTATACACATCCTATATATAGTGAGAAAATATATACATACTATATATAGTCACACATACATGTTATATATAGTGAGAAAATGTATACATACTAAATATAGTGACAAGATACATACATGCTATATATAGTGGAAAACTATGAGCATTTTTGTGAAATGGCACTAATGGTAAAAAGTACTAATGACTTTTTTTAAAACCATTGTGATAGAAGTTCAACTTGTTATCCTTTCCAGCAAAACATAATTGTTATGATGCATTGTTTCTGTGGATTCAATAAATATTATCTGATATGAAGTGTTAGTCTTTCCATACAGTGTAACATACATCAGAAGCTCTGCAAATTTAAACTAAAATCAAGATTTTGAGCAGCACTGGTCAAGGGTTTACACAGTACTGTATATCTGACTCACCCTCAGGGAGTCTATGCTGATGCCGGGCTGGGAACGGATGTCGCAGAGAATGGAGGTTATGTCATTACTACTTTCAATTTTCTCTATCACACAGGGGTAAAGATTCTCCCCCTGGACGGCCTCCACCTTGATCTCTGACTCTTTCAGCTCCAGGGAGTCCACAGCTTTCTAGACAGAGGGAAAGCACAAGACAGAGAACAGGGGAGGGAAGGGACAGGATGGGCGGTGAAGGACTTCAGACTTTGACACAACGCGTGATGTTGATTCAGAAAATGATTGCAATATTGTGACACTGAGAGAAGTGTAATGCCACTAGTCGGTGTACCATAGGGTACCATGACATCACTAGCTGTAAGTGTGGGGAACCTACCTGTATGATGACGGACATGTCATTGCCAGTTCGTGTGGTGGTGAAGCTGATGAATTGTGGATCTGGCTGGTAGGTGAGCTTGTCTCTGCAGGTCACTGTCGTGTTCCCCACCACCAGTAACACAGATACCTGCCTGGGTAAGGCAGAGTCCAGCACAGCAGGACTGGAGTAGGAGAACGCCTGGAGGAATTGTTTGTAGGGAACGGTGTAAAAAATAAACATAAAACCGCTTCTTGGCCTTCATCTATATTGGGTGGAAAATGACATTATGCTCATGTGTAATGGATGCCAGCTAGTCTAGCCATGCATGTAGACCGTAAGTAAATGCAGTATTCACTTTATTGAATGAATGAATGAGTGAATTAATTAATTAATAGTATTATTATTTTTTTTGTCTTCTGACTGAACCAGGTCCAGTTCTCACGCTAAACTGAATAGGGCTGAGAGTGGTGGAAAGTTTAGAGGCAGAGGTGAAAACCACTGAAAACCACCTGTGGTGGTGATGACTCCTGCCTGAGGCGCTAAACCAGTTCTATTTAAGGTTTGAGGAACAGAACGACTCAGAGGTGAGAAAGGACACCCCTCCCCCTAACGACCTAGTGCTGTGCCTGTCCACTTCTGAAGTGAGGAAGACCCTACTCAGAGTCAACCCACGGAAAGCTGCTGGGCCGGACGGCATACCAGGCCGTGTGCTGAGGGAGTGTGCGGACCAACCGACAAACGTCCCCACAGATGTCTTCAACATCTCCCTGGCCACCACCGTCGTTCCCACCTGCTTCAAGTCCACCACCATCATACCCGTTCCGAAGAAACCCACAGTGACCTGCCTCAATGACTACCGCCCAGTTGCACTGACATCCACCATCATGAAGTGCTTCGAAAGGCTGGTATTGAGACACATCAAGTCACAACTACCAGCCACACTGGACCCAATGCAGTTTGCATACCGCCCAAATCACTCCACAGACGATGCCATCAACACCGCCATCCACCTGGCTCTCTCTCATCTGGACCAAAAGGACACATATGTCAGGATCCTGTTCATTGACTTCAGCTCAGCATTCAACACCATCATCCCTCAGCAGCTGATAACGAAATTAGGTGAACTTGGCCTGAAAACAACCCTCTGCAACTGGATCCTGGACTTCCTGATGGGCAGACCACAAGCAGTCAGGATCGGGAGCAAGACTTCCAGCACGACCATACTGAACACAGGAGCACCTCAAGGCTGCGTGCTCAGTCCGTCGCTGTTCACACTCCTCACCCATGACTGTGTGGCAACGCACAGCTCAAATCACATCATCAAGTTTGCTGATGACACTACTGTGGTGGGTCTGATAAGTGGAGGCAATGAGGCCCCGTACAGAGAGGAGGTGGCTCAGCTCAGCAACTGGTGCACCAACAACAACCTGTCCCTCAACGTGGACAAAACAAAAGAACTGGTCATTGACTTCAGGCGGACTTTGCATAAACACATCCCACTGTGCATCAACAACCTTCCAGTACAGATTGTCCAGAGCACAAAGTTTCTGGGCACACACATAACTGATGACCTCTCATGGACTCTCAACACCACACACATCACAAAGAAAGCTGAGCAGCATCTCTACTTTCTGAGAAGACTCTGTAAAGCCAATCTCCCAACCTCCATCCTCACAACTTTCTACAGAGGGACGATTGAGAGCATCCTCAGCGGCGCCATCACAGCATGGTTCGGCAACTGTGAGGACAGCCGAAAAGATCACTGGAGTCTCTCTGCCCCTCCTCTCAGACATCTACAGCATCCGCTGTCTGCGGAAAGCCATGAACATTACCAAAGACACTACCCATCCCTCCCATGGACTATTCACCTTACTACCATCTGGCAGAAGGTTCTGCAGTATCACTGCCCGCACCTCCAGAATGGGGAAGAGCTTCTTCCCGCAGGCAGTCAGACTGCTGAACAACCTGTAGTGCAATTTGGACTGGAATTTCTTAGTGACTCAGGATGCAAACCAGCGCGTCACAGCACACTGCACCTTTATGCCCCCCGCACTTTCTTGCTGCCATCACTTATATTTATGTAGAACAGTCTCTTGTTTACAAATCATAACCCCTAGCCTTGCTGCTATTATTTATTTTTATATAGAACAGTCTCCTGTTTACAAATCACACAACTAGCCACAGTGCTCTGCTAAAAGCCATGCCCTGTCTAGCGTGTTTGTTTTAGGTCACCTGTATTTTTGACCTGCCAATTGTTTACAACTGTGTTGTAATGTATGTACATATGTGTACAAGAGTGTGCACGCGTGTGTGTGTGTGTGCGTGTGTGAGTGGGTGAGTGAATCTGTGTAGTCCCGCAATAGTGTATGTAGTTACGATTTATGTATTACGTATCTGTCTTGTCCATACTGTGTTTAAACGTGTATCACCTATTGTTCCCGGTGAAATGTTGTCTCATCTCACTATGTACTGTGTATATGGCTGAAACGACAATAAAAACCTACTTGACTTGACTTGACGAAACTTTGAAAAAGCTCAAAGCAGAGCTCTTATACTTCCTACCCCAGCAATGTTGAGAGGGGCGATGTCCTCTAGCGGCCCCACGTGCTTCACCTTTTCCACAAATTCCAGGTTAGAACCTTTAAAACTGATCTCTCTACCTCCGCTGCAGAGCACAAACGACAACATGGAAACCAACAACAGATTACCTGATGTGTCAGAACATTTGAAGAAGCATCACAAGGTGCATGCAACACCATGCCCTAACTATAATCTTAAGTCAGACTGATGCATAGTATGGTGTGCATGTGCATGAAACCACACCTGGCCCATGTGGTCTTTGGGTTCAGAATGCTGCAGACAGGTGGGAGGTTGTAGGTGAGTTTGCCGTTGCCGTGACACTCGTCGTCCGGCGTGAGCACACACACACTCACTGTGCCTCTCACCATTCCGCTCGGGATGTGGAATGTCACAGACTCGTGGGAATGTGACAGCACTGGGGCCCTGGTCATGTGACAAAGGAGCAAATGAATCAGACATTTCACACACTCAAGAAGGTGACAGTTTTTACAAGGATAGGTACCTACTCTTTAGGATTGCAGTCCAGGTTTCCTTGGAAACGGACCTTTGTGACAGACTGCAGATTCCTTCCTTTGATGACAGCACTGTTTCGGCCATGGATGGAAACTTCATTCGGTGTGATGGAGAGAATCTCTGGCTTCTGAGATTGAGAGTGAAACAGAAGAAACAGAAGAGAGAGGGAGAGAGAGAGAGAGAGAGGAAAGAAGATACCGGAAGAGAGATGTGAGACAGAGAAACATGCGTGTGAACATTAGCAACTATGACTAAAGGCCAAACAGATCACTGCAGTCAACAGCATATCCAAACAGATTTGGAACGTCAAACAGTTCAAGAAATAAGTGTATTTAAGGAGTCTTTGCTGTAGTCCAGTATGACCCAGTACCTCCTTAGACTTGGCAGTGTCTGAATACAGATGTCTGAAGTTGCAAATCCAAACAGACCATGTAGTATTTTTTTTTACTTTTTTAATCTACATTAATACTATGATTAAAATCTCCTTCTGCTTACAAGACTTTATTTTAATCTTTGCTCAGTCAAGTGTCCAATTCAGCTATGAGATGTAACATTACTAGCCTATAAATGTTACATACTCCAGCGGTAGCAAACAGTTTTGCTCAGTCGGTACATTTAGCCACAAGCCTTAGGGCCTCAATAGGTCTGCTCCCATATGTTTGGTTGGACCAAAAACCATAATCTCTATCAGTAAAGCAGGGTAACAGACCCTTTCTTTAACATTATAAAGGCTAGTGTTCTTGTCTCTCGGTGTGCTTATTCTCCATGCACCAGCACACACAGGCAGGGCTGCATGAGGACTCAAGGCAGACATCAAATATAGACGATTCACCACAGAGCTCAGGCTGGGACACAGTAAAAACAGGCCTGACAAAAATACACCACTATTCAGAGGGCTTCACCTTCAGTGTGCAAACAAACCTGTCTAATTAACTTCATACTGGACTGTATGTTACTGTAAAGAATCATCTCACTACACCAAACAGTTTTTGCCCATTGCTTAAACACATTTTGCAGGCATTGGCTCACACAGATCAATAACACTTGGAGATAAATCACTCACATTTAGACCAAAGTGAAACTCTGCGAGCAAAACTTCACATCGCTTCTTCAAAATGTCTCTCTGCCACCAAATGCTACGTGCTACTTTTGAATAACCTTTTAAAGCCTCCATAGCATGAGCTTTATTCAAATCAGCACCTGTCACAGCCTGCTCCAGCACCTCCACCTCCTATTGTGTTCCCACCCCCTGGCTGATAGTCACACCTGCACCACTCTCCTCGTCAGCCACCACCTTAAAGCCATGGCTGGAGTATCAGTCTTCGCCAGATTCTTGCCCTGTCACCTGCTTCTTGGCTTCACTCAATATCACAAGCTGCCTTTGGATTTCTTGTGTGACCCTCGCTGTTTTGACCTGGTTTTGCCTGTCCTGTACCTCACTGTGAACTTCCACTTCTGCTTGAATTTTTGTTTTATTTTCTGTTGACCAGTTGCTCTAACTCTGTGTTTTGGTAAAAGTAACGATTAACTCACATTCTGTTCAGAGTCTGCTTTTGGTCTTTATGACACCTGCGCCCGGCCTGACGCACCATCGATCCGTAAACTTATCAAACGCACCATCATATCGTAAGCTTTTCAATCAGCAATCATATCCATGAGATTATTCAATCTGCACCAACATATCATGAATTATTCAAATCAGCACCATCATATCCTAGTTTATTTATACAGTACTCTTAAGAAACCATAGCACCAGCTACAGCCACTTCCTCATGTGTTACAAAGTACAAGGCTGCACTTTGCATATGTTAGTGGTTTCTAAACACATAAGCTACTGACTCATGCAAAGCCTCTTTGACCTTCTCTAATCAGTCAGGTTTGGTCTAGTACTAAATGAAACTGTGAGGAAATGGCCAATGGCCCCGCTGACAGAAGAAATGACAGCTAGAGGCAGTTTGCACAACTTACTGCGTGGTTCTGTCCTGGTGTAATTTTGTTACAAACATCCTAAGAGAGAGAGAGAGAGAGGAGAAAGAGAGAGCAAGAGTTAGATATCATTTGTACACTAGCAGATTCTATTACAAATTCTATTACAGCCTATAAAAACGTCTAGTGACACATTGGAAGAAAAGTTTCACTGGCTATTTTCCATACTTTACTTTTGAGGGATATTTCCTATACTTTACTTTTGAGGTGCAGATTAATAATATTTTCTTACTGCACAGCTAGCAACCAGCTGGCTACCATTACACCCCCACCCCCACCCAAACCTCACCCTCATACTCGCCTGTCCCGAGTCCTCATACATACGTGTCAGGATGCTAGTATGTTTCAGTTTATAACAATTATCAAACTTCCCCAGTTTTCAGCGCTTCGAGGACGTGATTATGTTGTTACACATTAAGCCAACCTAAATCCATTCAGAAAGCAAAGGACAGTGAGAAAGTATAGAGCAGGGGTGACCAAACTAAAGCCCAGGGGCCAATTGTGGCCCTCTGCTCTCTTTCAGTAAAAAAACAAGATGTGATGTGGCCCACTGTTACATTGTTCTATTATTATTACCTCTGCCAAGGAGGTTATATTTCTAGGTTATGTTTTCACCGGTGTCTGTTTGTTTGTCTGTTTGTCTGTCTGTGTATAAAATAACTTGAAAATTATTGCACAGATTTGGATGACATGTTTGGACAATATGGGTATTAGGACAAGGAACAGATGATTAAATTTTGGTGGTGGTCCGGAGCACCGTCTGGAATTTGTATTGGGTCAGTGACCCTATATTGTCTTGGCTGAGGTCTGCGAGTGCTTTTCTAGTCCATCCCACATCATAGTTTCAGTACCTGTGAGGTTTCTGAGTCCTGTGTGGATTCTGTTCTCCAAGTACAGGCATGACCTGAGGGAGACCACACACACCCTTCAGAGAAACACTTCTTACATCTGTGGAACACACACACACACACACACATACACACACACACAGTCACTGCTCTGAAGATACATGTTGTTAAATTGTCTGCCATACTGAGAAAATGTTATTATAAGGTTTGGATAGTGACACTGAAATCTTGAGCCTCTCTTAGGGCTACAGACCAAATGCTGCCAACCATATTACATCTGCAGTAGCGGTTAAGGAACCTGGCTAGCGTGCAAGTAGCCTGAAAAGTTATGCTCCTGAGCAAGGCACTTAACCCTAAGTTGCTCTAGGGGAGACTGGCCCTGAACAATTAATAGTTGACCAAAAATGTAAGTGGCTTTGGATAAAAGCATGTGCTAGATGCATAAATGTAAATATAGGCTACTGGTTCACATTAAACCCATAAGTCATCTTTAGGTACCAACACAGGAAACCACAGTTCTCTTACAGAGCAGAAGTTGGTGTTCCTCTGATACTAGAGCAGTTTTTCAAATGCACCTCCTTAGTGATCGTCTCCCTTTGGACTGTGATCTTCACTCCAAGGCTGAGTCCTGCGCACACACACACACACATACACACACAGAGGGTCTCTGGGTCAGACACACTCCAGTTATCCACAGTGGTTTACTGAATCAGAACTAAACAGACATGAGTCCACTCACACACCTTCAGCAGGGAAGCTCTCACTAGAGAGGATGCAGGAGCAGCTGGAGGGACCAGGACTGTCACACTTCTCTAAAGCGCATGAGAACCTCAGGCCTCTGTTCAGGTTGGGCAAAGCTGTGACAGTGATGTCCTGGTTGGAGAAGAAAAAACACACTCAAACAAGAATCTGTTATCAAGCACATCACACAACAACATCAACACAAATAATAACAATAAACAAACCATTCTACCTGCCCAGTGTCACTGCGGATCATGAGGACAGAAATAATGTCCCTCTGCTTGGACGTCCCAGGAACTGAGACCCAGTCAGTGCTGGAACAGTCATGCTGAAATGAGCATCTGGAGAGGAACAGCAGGTACTGAGGCCTCAGTGAAGTAAAGATGGCTGGTATTTAGCTTTGAAATGACACAGACGGGTAGCGTTGGGTTTGGGAATCAAACCCGCATTGACGAATTGCCAGTTGCTGACGTGACCACTGCTCCACCAGTGTGTGTGTGAGGGTGGGTTGAAGTGAGGAAGTGAGGGTCTATTTAAGGTGATTAGTAAGTGTTCCTACCTGCTTGTGTGTGTGTGTGTGTGTGTGTGTGTGTGTGTGTGTGTGTGTGTGGTGTGTTAAAGTGTGGAGTGAGGGTCTGTTTAAGGTCGTTAGTAAGAGCACAGTGGTGCAGCACTAAGTGTTCCTACCTGCTCTGAGGCAAACACCAGCCACAGAAGGGGTCCAGCGCAGACCAGCAGTCCCTCAGAGTCTGATATACACCACACTGGGCCACAGGGACCCTTCTCATCTACACACACACACACAGACACATAGACACAGACACACACACACAATAATAAAGCATAGGCTTTGGTTACGTCATGTTAAAAGGCTACCATCACTCATCCATACAAGTCTGCAGCATCTACCGCCTGCCATGTCTGAGATGTGCTAGTCTTCAAAATACACACGCACACGCACACACACACACACACACACACACACACACACACACACACACTTCACAGACACACACACACACACTTCACAGACTGCACTGTATTCCAACTGTCTGATGAACTTCTGTGCAGCGGGCCTACCTGGTTTCCCTGAGCCATGTAAATGTGTGTGTGATTCACTGGAGCAAAGAGCATCTTGGCTAAAAATGGCTGATCTTCAGCTGAACTGTACAACACAGTGGGGCAGCCAGGATTGAGGGCCTCATCCAAAACAACCTGGAACAAACAATCAAATGATTTAAATAATTTCTAACGGCAAAACAAATGTGTGAAGCAGGGAGTGCCGCCGGGGGGGGGGGGGTCGGATGATTCCAAGGGCCAGGCACTGATAGGGGGCCCTAGAGAACATTTTAATTTTATAATCAATGTTTGGGAGGCCCAAAATAATTTTCTTTCAAAAGGCCCATACCTTTAAGTATATTACACTCACCTTGATTAGCAATCCAGTTTGAGTATTAAGGAAAAGTACAATCCATGAGTTGGTCTTCAAAGCAGCGACTGATTTTATGGAGCTGTTCCTGAGAATAACAGCATCTGGATTGAGAACTTCATCTGTAATTCCTGCGGACTGCAATGGAAAGAAACATACACACTCCACATGGGTCACGGTTAATCCACACCAACCCCTCCTCTTTGACAACGACAAGTAAGATTGCATTTTTTGATTGAATTATGGACAACCATTTGCTCACCTTGCCTTTGTCGCACTTTTCACCTGTGTTGGTACAGAAATCTGAAATCTTCGCCGTATGCGATCGATTTATGTCAAATATCGCCACCGCGGTGTCTCCCGGATTCGTCTGGTCTTGAAAGACACCTGCCCAAAGGATGGGAGACTCGCCCGTAATAACAGCGGAGGACAGAAGCATCCACGATTTGTCATCCTCACAGCACTGCAGGACCGCGCCTTGGAGAGTTTCGAACTTGGATGCTTTGGTGTAGGCTTTGGGATCTTTGGTGTGTGTATTGTCAAAATTCAAAACCTTCACTTTCAATTCGTTTCCATTCTTCACATTTGCGAGTAGATAGACATGAGAAGATGCAGTAATATGGAAGCCATCTACAAAACGGACCTCAGTACCATCAATATTTTGGATACCTGCGGATGGTCCAGAACCACCTCGGTCCATTCTAGAGAAAATTCCACCAACCTGACTATCGTTTGTATTCCGTAAAGTTACTAAAGTGCCGTCATATGCTGTGTGTACCTTTTGTTCGTTTCTTCCAACCAGTAGGTATTTGTTATCTCCATGTCCAGTAATAAAGGCTACGTTTGGGTATGATCCAAAGCTAACGTCTTCTTTGTATATCATTGTGGAGATGCTATGAATGTCAAGAATTTCACACATACTTCCACATACTATCACTGTGTTGTTGGAGATGAAAGGGACAAGAATCTCCACTTTATTTGATGTTGTTGCATTTGATATCTGTTTCTCTGAAAAGTCCGAGTTGAGGTCGAGTCTTATCTGATGAAGTCGAGAATTCGTGAGGACGAACAGACTGTCCATCCCAACGGCGAAATTAACAACATCCCCACTGACTGCGTATGAGTCTTCACAGAGAGCGTACCTGCAAATAGCCAAAATAATGGCAAGAGACGCAACTTCCATTTTGCGCCGAACTTCAACTACAGCTGTGTGAACGCGATGTCCATGTCTCTGACAGAGCAGTTACTTCGGCGTCCTCAAAGAGTAGAACATCATTTAGTTCCCCAATTCAAACCGGGATGATTTCACCAGCCGAACTTCCGCGAACACTAGCTTTCTTTGCCAATGCAGTATAAGAAAGGGGAGGGTAACTACTTTTAAGATTCTGGTATAAAGACTCCATTTGAGAGGAAGATGTAAGACAGTACAGATGAAACTGGACGTGTGGTAGATTAAACAAGAAATGTACCTTGTAGTTAACTGAGTTTAACGTATACGACCTGTGCGAATACATTCTGATTTTCTGGGTAGGAATAAAGTGGCCAACTGCGCAGCCTGCTGTGCCTTGATCGAAAGGTTTTCACATTCCAGCATGTGCTTGTGCAGTGAAAATTCAAAACTTCCCAGCTACAGAACAAGAGACATTTACTCATTCCTGTGAAGTGTGTGTCGCAGACTATGGTCACACCCTACATGTACATGAGCAAGCTCATACACCCATGACCATGTCACTCTCCATCAAACTGGCAGCTCAATGGCTTCAGGGGTCTCGTTCTCTCTTTGATGCGCTACTTAGGTATTTGACCCAATACTGCCATCTACTGACTAGTATTTAAAAGAATGAAAATGGGTACAGCACCCTGCCAACTTGTGTGTAAAGCAAATGCCGTCTTTCAATCTTCCAGTCTTCACTTTCTAACTTTCAATGATGGGACACCAGGACACATGACACTGGGTGGGCATGAAACCCCACTGTGCTGCCATGGAACCAGAGCTGAGATACAGAATCAGGCCCTGAGATACAGCCCAGTGATGGAGGTGTACTTGTGAAGTGTGGATTTACATTTACATTTACATTTATGCATTTAGCAGACACTTTTATCCAAAGCGACTTACAAAAGAGGATAACATTCAAGCTGCATCGCAATAAAAGAAACTAACAAAGAGTGCATATTGCTCACATAAAAACGGCATTCATTTAAGTTGAAAGTGCAATAGTGTAATGATACAGTGGATACAGAATAACAGGTGTCACTTTGTAAAGTGTACTTTGTCAGTTCTGTAAGGACATATACATACATCCATGTAGACACACAGTTACACACACACACACACACACACACACACACACACACACACACACACACACACACACACACAGACACACACACACACACTGAACTTGGCATAAACTGAAAGTATCTTAAAGGCAAACCAAGCAACATTTTTAGGTTAATTGACCAGCTTCATGGTCACTTCGACAGTTAAGTGGTTCATTACGGGCCTCCTCTACCTATACTCTGCAGTTACTTCACTTCTGCTTAAACAGAACAGGGATTTTCAGATCATTTGAGACCCTTTGGCATTTTTGAGTAAAAGTTGGCAAATAGACTTTCTAAATGTATATTTTGTGCTGAATCCATTTTTGCAGTTTGCCAAGCTGTATCTGTTATGTGCAACTCAGCAGAGGCACATTTGCATATATTTGGCTGCAATCGGATGAAAGGAACTCTCAAAAGCACTTTGAAATGTGTACATGTCCCAAATTACTATTGGGTTATTCTGTGTCAAATGGACAATTTTGAAGGATTTCCCCACTTGACCCCTTCAGGATTGGCTGATTCTCGGATATTATGTGCCCACACATCTCAAAGGAAGGTGTGCAAAATTATACCTCATTATCTCAAGTATTTCTATGAAAAATATGCCTTAGAATGCAAATCTTCCAAAAAAGTGCCCATGACCATTTTTGGCAACGTCAGACTATAATATCACCAAAACTATTTGAGATTCAAGCACAGTCCGGGTACTAAACTGTACTAAAAATCAGAAATGCAAAATCTTCCATTTCTGAAAAAGAAAACTTTGACCTTTGATTTTTCACCTTTCGCCACTTCCAAGAATAATGAGATTTGACACTTTGCTGCATTGGGCTTTCAAGAGTAATTCATGAAAACCACAGATCATCATCTGTTTTGTGAGACCATGGGTTGTCTCACAATAGTCAGCCGAAAAATGTGATGGTGATTGTTCAAAAGTCGCCTGCGGACATTTCTTCACACACGCCATGTGACGTTTTGTGTAGTCATGTTTTTCACCCCCATGTGTCTATGTTCCCATCCTTAACCAAGCCTTAGCCTGATTAATCCTTAGCCTGATTACTGCCTCATCTGTTATTCTGTGTATGTTCCCCTAGCCCCTAAAGCCGAGGAGGAAGTCCCCATCTCATAAAGGGCCGTGGCCTCTGACCCCTGCAGCTCTATGGACCACTGAGTGCTGAATCAGCAATCGACACATTCATGTGCCCTGATTAGCTTAGGCTAACAGTCATGCTGCCCCACCACTAGTGCTGTTAGTTTATATCCCACCATACGGACCATCCCATTTGGGATGGAAAGATCCTGTTGAAAACATACATTCATCTTAGATAATATTATTATTATTATTATTATTATTATCATTATTATAAGGTATGGATAATATAAGTCTCCTATAATTTCCAAAATCCCAGCCAGTTGTTCAGTGTGAATAGACACAGCCAGATATGCACAGATCCACAGATCAGCCTAACTAACCTACAGTCCCAGATTTCCTTTAGAGTTAACCAGAGCACTGGACTGACTAACACTCACCCCCTATCTCTGGACAGGTCTCCACCAGGGGGCGCTAAAAGGAGGCGCTGAACTCCCCCGTGACTCTCCCTATTGCCCCAGGGGCCTTGGTGGGGCAGCAGTCTGTTGCCCCGGTGAGTATTCCCCTCTCAACTCAGCAGCTGGCATGCAGAGGGTAAGTCACCCACATCACCTAGACTACAGAGAAGAGTGGAATGGCATAAGCTATTCAAGCTACGCAATTAGCTTCACAATGCCTCTCGTGCCTCCCCTCAAGCAGCCTAAACTCGCCTGTGACTTAAGTTTCTTTGTTGTCTAGCCAAATGCATTAGGTAGGGCACTGTTAATCTGGCTATTGCTTATTTTAACAAAGATATCTCTGTACATAAAAAAAACCTTGGGCTCAAAATTGACCTTTTACCCTTATTTGTAAGTTTCTCTTTTTGTATTACCTGCCAACAAATAGTGCGGCTTAGGGCTGTGGTCTACATGATATGCAGCTGCAATAGTGTAGCAATAAATGCAGCTGTAACAGGAATAGGACAAGACAGTATAACCACTACAGTCACAGACACTACAGTAGTATACCCACTACAGTCACAGACACTACAGTAGTATACCCACTACAGCAAACTAGACAACAGCACTGGTATGGCTTTAGCTTATCGTACCCATCTATATGCCAGAGTGCACTGGGACCTTTGTTGCGATATTGCCTGCCCTTCAGTGGTGTTTTGCATTTGTTATGTTGATGTTTGGCTGTGGTATTGCAATTGTCCAAAGCATTTTGCCTAAAACAAATTTTCGCTTGACTCGCGCACAACCACCGATAGATGGCAATGTAGCTCGTAAAACCTGTCTGCAACGCACGAAGAAGACAGTTTGGTTTGTTTACACTTGCGTGGAACTGTCGACAATACAGGACAGGATGCACCAATGTGACGTAAATTTTAAAATAAAAGTCCAAGTAAAAATGAATGCGTAAAATTAGCATTGTGTAAAACGTTAGGCACATGGTTAGGCACCTTTACGACACAATATCAATCTTTAGTTCTTTATAGTTTCAACGCACATTTTGTTGCTTTCTCATTTAATGCTAATGAAAATGTGTGCACTTTCATTTTGATATGTGTATACTTTCGTCCGTGCGGACATAATGCTTATTGTCGTTCGCCGCACGCAGCTAGACCCCAGATTTGCTTTTGACAGTTTCGAATCGTCAGGTGACAGAGATACTTAGGGGCTATTTCCTGTCCTCCGATATGTCTCCGTAGTTGTCTCTTTGTCATTTTGATTCACGGACGTTGTGTGTGTGTGTCACTTGTGTGTGTGTAGCTATAAAGATATGGGCAGTAGCGGAAAGCCATGGTAATTATCAATTCAGCTCTCAAACTCCTGCAGCGACAGACATATACGTGTCTGTCCCATCGCTATGGGCTCTACCTCTGTTTCGGAGGAATAGTTCTTATGATCGTATCGGCCTTTCAATTCGGAGAGGTGAGTTAACTCTCGTTGTTGATGATTAAATTGCATACAGTCCATATCTTCCAGCTGTTACCATCCTTCACTGCCTACTGCAACGCAAACTGTAACAATACAATGTCAGTGCTTTTCAATCTACACACTGTAGGCCAAATGAATAGTGGAGCAGTTATCAGAGACTTCACCTTCACTATTTACTTAGGATACCTGTCACATTTGCCTTGAACATTGGTTAGTTTTCCTTGGGAACCAGGAACATTCATATTTCTCTAGTCAGTATCATTAACATAAGTATTGTTTAGCTTCAAAATCGGCACAAGAGGGTTTTCATGTATTTTACTGGGAACAGACCACCAAAATCGGAGTCGTCTGGTCGCGTTATGTTACAGAGAGGAGACTGTCCCATAAATGAACTGATTTAATGTATTGGCTGGGT
This sequence comes from Tenualosa ilisha, assembly GCA_015244755.2. Lineage (NCBI taxonomy): Eukaryota > Metazoa > Chordata > Actinopteri > Clupeiformes > Clupeidae > Tenualosa > Tenualosa ilisha. The sequence continues at coordinate 198,801 of PYXC01001673.1, forward strand.
AGATGAGTGACTGAACTAAGTGGCCTAATTTACTGATTGTATTGTCTGTCATTCCCTAGGTGGTTGTTGAGTGGAGCAGAGACCAGTATCATGTCCTCTTTGATTCCTACAGGGACAATGTGGCGGGGAGGTCCTTCCAGACTAGGTAGGATCTGCACCCATGTCTGTGTGATTTCAGCCTGGCAAAGTGTACCACCTTCTCCACATTATTATTTTACTGTTATACCAAATGCATTTCCATTCTCTACTTTGACCCCCCAATCTGTTCTATAAGCACAGATACACAAGGGTAGTTTTGATATAATTGTTGTACATTGCTCTGCACAGCACAATTTAAGCACAGTGAGATAGCATACATTTAAAATGATGCAACACATTGAAATGTACAGTTTGCAATAGTATCTTGATAATCAACAGTACGCCCTTAGTATCACAAGGACAAACAAACTGTATTATGGCTTTGAATGAGCTGGTTGTGAACTGACAGTGATTTGATGCTGCAGGCTGTGTCTGCCAATGCCCATTGATGTGGTGTACACCTGGGTGAATGGCACAGATGCTGATCTACTGAGGAACCTCAAGGCTGTGAGGGAGCAACTGGAGGAGGAACAGAGAGCACTGAGGTATGGAGGGCCACATGGGACACACTGAACCACAGGACAAGCTTTTGCCTTTCTTTAGCTTGTTTTAATTCATTTTATTCAGTTTGATCCAGTTCATGTGACTAGCCTAATATTTTCAGCATTGCCAAATAAGAATATTTCAACACAAGACTCATAAATAAAAGGGTTGCACAATACAATACATTTTTTGACTCTGTCTCATTAAATCTGTTACTTCTAATACAGCAGCTCTATGAGAAAGTAGTTTGAGTAGAAGAATTGCATTATCATGTGTAACCGTGCCCATGCATGAAGATCACAGATGGAGATATTTTATTTTTTAAATCATTTTATTAACACTGGTTAATGATGGAGAAACAGCGGTATTGCAGATGATGTGACTGCATTGTGTGTGTGTCTGCAGGGAGCGTCTGGCAAAGAATGCAAGTGAAGCAACAGAGGTGCCAAAGGAAGGGTGAGTCAGAGTCACTCGGAGAGGAGTCACCCTAACACACACACACACACACATACACACACACACACACACACCACCACCACCACCGCTGAGTGATTACGTCAAGATCAGGGCCAAGCATGTTCCTCACATGATGAACAGCGTCTTCAAACAGCAAACAAGATAGAGGCCTAGGCTTGTCCACCCTAATCCTCTGCCCTAAACCCCAACAACTTAGCTGATATGGATCAGCCAATCATGAAGTTGATTGCTGCTAGTCTTTTAGGGTTCAGGACGTATAGTGTAGAGCAGACTTGGGTATTCAGCCATAATGACAAGGCAGTTAGGTACAATGGGGCACTTAATCAGAGTTAGATGAAAGCACTCTGTCAGAACAGGAGTTGTTTGCACCCTGTGAAAAGTCTTAACGTTTTTTGTTTGGCCCAGTTCTTTCTTTGGGTTCTGTCATCTGTCATCTGTCATCACATTTTGCTGATTTTGCTGTCCTGGAGTTTGTTAGTAACGTAACTGACTTTGTTAGCAACTTTGGTGTTAGATACAGTGTCCTTAAATACTGTCTATAGTAGTGGTTTCATATATATAAACCCTGTACATAAACCACAGCACAGTGTTTCATGCAGACTTAAAAAAAACAAAAGTGTGTATTAAACCACATACGTATAAGAAGGTCGCCCATGTATTAACTGCAGTTTTTAAACATTATTGATAATAAATCAGAATGAGATCATGGTGTAATGAATAAGTAAATGAAAAGAAACACATTCCCATGTATAGCTGTCCCCCACCTTATAGCTGAGGGCATTTAGCAAAAGCAATGCATTAACCTCAGTGAATAGTCAGGAAATTACCATAGGTTGTACAGATGAAAACAGTAGTTAGAACGCCAACATACAGCAGAAGCATGTTTTAAAAGTGATTTGTAAAGCTGACGTGCTGTAGATCTAGAGACAAGGGAGGCACATCCACGTTCGTGTGTGTGTGTGTGGGGGGGGTGTCACCTAATAAATTACTTGAGATGTTATCAGGAGTGTGTGTGTGGGGGAAAGAGAGAAAGAAACAGGAAGAGCTTGTTTGTCTTTCTGCACGATTATTGCACCATGCTAATTCAACAAGACAACCACAAGCCCCCCTCTCCCTCATACCACAGGAAGTGCATCAGTGAGCTTTGAGTCAAGAAAAGTCAGAATTGATTCCCCTGCACGGCAAATGGCACACTTTGTCAGTTGTGTTTATTTTTTTAAAAGGGAGGTCTCATGAAAGGTCCAGTTAAAATGGCACTTTTTTATCTCTTTGTTTTATTTACTGGCGTTTCAACCAATTAAGGTCTTCCTCAGATTTCAGTAGCATGATGGGAACAGTGATGAGAAAGACCAGGGTAACAGACTCATACCTGTTTTGTACTAATTAAATATTTGCTTTAAGGGTGCTGACTGTGGCTTATTCGTGTGTGTGCGTGGATTTCCTTCTGTCCTCAATGGCGCTACTCTGAGTACTCTGAGTACTGCCCTACATTCTGTGTGTCTTTCAATATTTATGATGCATGCACTTTAGTCTTTTTGAAGTGCAGTATGTGACTTCCTGAAGTCCATCCTGCATGTTGTAACTGCTTGGTGTGGCAAGTGGGGGTTCCACTGAAGTCCCCTTCACCCCACACACACACACACACACACTCTCTCTGCCTCCTACTCTGCTTGAGGTCCGTCTTAAGCAACCTATTGACGAATAAAAGCCGCAGCATGCAGGTGTGTGCCATGCAAATTTAAAAGCAAAACGTTTGACTGCAGTTTATTAAACATGACATGTTAAATTCAAAAACAAAATGTGTGTGTATTGACTGCAGTTTATTAAACATGACTTATGATAAAGTACCATCATCATGATGTCATGAGAAAGTAGACCGAGTAGAGGAAGTGTATTCCCATACGTAGTGCCCCCCCATGTCAACCTCATAGAGTCAGAAACATTTATGTTCTGATTTATGTTGTGTGATTTCTTTTTTTGTTTAAGAAGGTGAAAGCTGATTTGATGATTATGATGACTATGCACGTGTGTGCATGACCACATCACTGATAATGTTCTCTATGTTCCTCTTTATGTTCTAATGTTCCTAATGTTCTTCATCACTGATAATGTGCTGTGCTCCGGTTCCCTAGGGAACGTCTGGAGTGTCTGCTGTCCCACTGCATCATGGGTCCAGTGCTGGTGCTGGACCCGGCGCTGGCCCCTAACGTCACGCTCAAAGAGCTGCCCTCGCTGACTCCTGCGCTGGCCTCTGCCAAACAGCTGCTGCCGGTGGCCAAACCACTACACCCCTCCACCAGTGTGTCTGTACTAGTCTTCCATTCCCAGAGCGATGGTAAAGAGGAGTACACACACACACACACACACAGACACACAGACACTTCCATTCCATTTGGGTCTGATTTTATCTTCTACTCCTAGAGTGATGTGAAAGAGCACTAATACCATACACCAATCAAGAACATCACACACACACACACACACACTCACAGACACTCAGACTGCTCATGTATATTCTCTTCAAAGCACCCATGCATGCATGGATGGATAGTTGGTTGTGGACATGTGTCCAAGCATTTGCATAGTGTGTGGATTACTTTTT